>JAUJEM010000372.1:27500-51681 GCA_030448935.1 Citrus cavaleriei
TATCATAGGAAATAAGGAGAAAGAACAAAAAAGAAAGAAACATAACCGTTTTCATTTTCCGAATAATATTTCAGTTGACCAAATCAAGCTAACGTTCCTCTACCATTAGCTATGGGTTTGAATCTATGAGAAATTCTAGAAATATTTACTACCCCGAGTTTTGGATTTCTATCAACAATTAGCTTACGCAGGTGGAGATCTAGTATTTTTTGAATCCAATGTACATTTTCAATACTGTTCTATATTAGAAATCTACATTAGGAAAATCAAATCTTTACTGGGCATAAAAACCATGCGAATAAAATTTGACAAGCATTTTATATGCAGAAGATGGTGACAAAATGGTATTGACTTGTCTATACTTCACAATATCTGATTCAGTTGGTAATTTTACAGAAAATTTCTGGAAAATTTGAGCCGGTTATACAACACATTTATATAATAATTTAATAATGGTATCAGTGATATACTGATATTTGAACTTACCAAAAACGCATTTGGGGTATGGCGTGCAGCCGTTAGCCGGAAGCATTATCATAATGGAGTTCCACACGCATTTGTTCCAAAAGTATCTTTTCAACACCATCAACAAAGCTTGATAAGTTCTGCCGAACATGTACATCCAAGGAATTTGCTGCTTCCTAATGAATTGAAATCAATCAGTGAGGAAATATGAGTGTTCAAACTTGAAGGATGTGAGGTAAGACAAAGAACCTAGACAAGCAATTAGCAACTTATAGTACAAATTGTTGTTGAGTTCACTATGATAAACATGAAAAACTGTGAATATAGTCATATTGTAAGAAAGAATTTCAAAACCAAAACAACCAAAACCATGATTGATGTTAAATGTTGGCTTTCAAGCAAATCATAATTATTTTCATTTTTCCTTTTTCCCTTTCATGTACCAGTTTATCTTTTTCCTACTACCCAAGGGTGAGTAATTGTTTAGAAATTAATTGGGTGTATGAGCAGTGTAAACTTGATATGTTACCATCTGGCTACTATATTTTGAAAACCATAATTCTTTTTTCAAAAGCAATTCTGAGACTCAAAACCACTCAGATATTTTGTATTTTTGAAAAATACGACCTGTAAAACACACAACTCTTTATGCTTTCTCAACAAACCATTTTCAGAATTCGGCAACACATCACCCTAACAAAAGCACCAAAAAGGTTAAAATTTTGAAAGTCAATTTCCTAATAATACAGGTAACAAGAGACTATCAATCATGGATCTGCTTACCTCAACCTTGCAAAAGAAGCTTAAAGAAATTCCCTTGGAATGATGATCTGAGTTCTTCAGAGAAATTACTTTCAATGGAGAATTTGACAGTGGCCAACCTTGTGACGGCTTTATGAATGCATCAACTCCTCCAACCAAATGAGCAACAATCATCTCATCTCTCTCAAAGTACTCGAAAAAATGCCTGTAAGTGGAATTATGTCAACATAAGACTTTTCAAAATATAAACCTTACAAGTTGGCCTAATAACTATCTTTATATATCTGTACCAAAGATTAGAACATCAAAACTACATAGATGTTACCCAAAAATGCAGCATTCTCACCTTGATTTATTGGCAGTCTTCACTACAAATCGTCTTAGAGTGCTTAGAATAATTCTATCTTGAACATTTCTTATGAACCACTGTAGTGAAGAACTTGTCTCCAGCGAATCCAACTGTGTACCTGATTGCCTGCGTCATTACAGCATATTATGTTTGCGTTAAACTAAGGCAACTCAAAAAACAAAGCACATCAGATTCCAGGAAAAAATAAAAAATGAATGAATTTGTTTCCTTTCATCACATGTATACAACAGTTATGTGCTTTTGGTATTTCCTACATACCTAGAATGCAAATATTAATTCTAATGACTTGATCAAAATAATCAAACAACATGAACTAACTTCGTCACTTGATTACGCAGATGGTAAGCAATATATATCATAGCAACTAGCTTGGGCCTGTATAGTCTGTGGTGCACAGCTTTTAAAGTGTAACGTTCCTTCTTGTTTTCCATTAATTTAGTAATTTCCATTAATTTAGTAATTTCCATTGTAGTTCACAAAATGAATTAGCAAAAAAATGTATATATAAGATACACTGTATGATTAAACATTGAAAGAAATTCACAAGAAAATAAACCTGAAAGACTTTGCAGCATCAACAAGATCACTGATGTGTATGTCATTTGGAAACATCTGCAGAATATTGAAATAAGCATTTGAAGATTGTCAAAAGGTCTAAATAATTGCAAATGTTGAATCTTAATGTTCATGGGACTGAAAAGAAAAAAAATCAATTTACTGGCCAATTATGGTACCAACAGCAGGTATTGATGTGGTACAAGCAACATATTCCCTGGATTTCCAAGAGAGCGAAGCACTCAAAATTTCCAAATAGTTAATAGCAAAATAACCTAGGCTCAAGCTAATATGTGGAAAAGCCCAAAAGGCATAGAGCAAAAAAGAATCCACAAAACATGACAAAATGGACAGGTAATTACAATGACCTCAAAGTTATAAGAAAAACGAACCCAAAAATAGGGGTGACATAGACATTGTGAAAAGGAAGAAGATCCTCAAAATGAGCCAAAACATGGTCCATATCTAATACCATGATAGGGAAACCAATCCGAAAAACTTTAAGGTAGTAGGTGGAAGAAACCAACAAGTATATGAACCCAAATCAAATCCTCTTAACCTAGTATAAGAACCCAAATAAAACTCAATACTCTGTAGAAACGGAATCCCAAACAATAACAAAACAAATATCAAGATTTCAGCTTTCAAAGCTTTGGAACTCACGGTGATGACTTTTCATGTTTAGGTGACTTCTCCTAATGATGCTTCAACTTTTATTAACATTTTCCAAAAACAACATATGAGCTCATTTCATAAAATATGCGTTATGTTGGAATGGGAATAAGTTTTTGATGCTAAAGTAATACTGCAAATACTTCATTGTATATACTGAAAATATAGATGAAGTAATGGAATGATTTCATGTTGGTAAAGCACAAAGTATGCCATACCTCCACATTCTTTATTTCCATTGTCCCATCTATAACTTCTATAAGCAACTCATGATTCACTTCTGATGGCTCAATTACATCTTCAATTTTATGCTGAAACGATGATTCTTCTAATGTAGGAATATATGTTTGCATTGACAACCGAAAACATTTTCCATCAAAATCAATGACCTTTAGACCTGTCAACGAGTCCTCGATCTGTTCTACTGCATCAAACCTGAAAATTAACAAAGCAAGCATGTAAAAGGCAACAGTACAACACATAAAAGATACAGATAATTAAAACACAAAGTTAAAGAATAACCTTTTAAGTACAAAATCAAGATCTTGCAAGGAGTTAAGAATTATTTTGTTCTTCTCAATCTGACTTTCAAGTTCTAAAATCTGAAAAGTACAAAGAAATTATTATCAAATAACTAGTGAAGTACAACACATTGGACTAAACAATTACATTCTTCTCATCAATGAAAAATCTCTTCAATAAAACGTAAGCACCAAGCTAAAGTAAAAAGGCAGCACACAAACAGCCATACCCCTAAAAGCTAATAAAGAGAAGGGTAAAAAAGAAAAATCCAAAAGATAAGAGGAAATGTCCCATTCGACATCCCAATATCACATGAAATTTTAGAAGTTGTCATTAAAATGCTACATTCATGAAGTGCATTCCTACAAAAAATGCCGATACTAAGTATCAAATATTATTAAATCACACGTCATGATGGAAAGTAGAAAAGAAAGTTCATCCATATGCTTCCCAACAAGGCCAAAATATCAGGATTTTCCTATTCTACTGAAGTTCGGTTATTTTAAATTCAATTGTCAAATGTAAACATCAGTGTAAGAGGAACTCAATATGATTTCTTATTTCCCCTTCCTAGCAAGTGTGGACCAAGGACAGAAGATGATCTCTGAAGGATAAGGAAAAATAGATGTGTAGAAGCAGTCACTGCATCATTTCCATTTACCTTTCATTTACTTTATTCATATTCATAGAAATTGGTACCAATAATTTTAGCAGTTTCACAAACAAGTGTTTCCACATTGCATAATTCATTTTAAATCCCTTAGAACATATTAATAATAATTGAAAAAAAAAATGATGCTGGAAACTCAATTGCAAAGAACCCCATAAAAATTCTCTTTGATATTTTTCTTACAGCAAAGTTTCAGAAACAAATATGTCACAGCGACATAGTGATAATACATTTTGTGTCAAAGATAAACCAGGAAACTTGAAATCTTTGTAGATTCACAAAAGAATGAATAGATGACACAAATGCTATATTTTTTTGCAAGTGCTATTAATGCTGTAGAAATGACTCAAACAGAGTGATAGAAGAAGTGCTTGAGAGTAAAACCTCAAATCTGTGGTCTTCATGAATTTTTATCAAATCTGATTGATCTTCTGTGTGTGTAGGACAAACTTGATCTTCTCCACGTGCAGGACAAACAGCTTGTCTATCCTCTTTTGCATTCTGTGAACCCTACCAGATAATACACAAAAGCCACATTGGATCAGTTTCTCCTCAACAAATACGCGCTTGGGCCAATAAAATCCTACCTAATGGAGAGATAATTGGAGAAGTGACAAAACCCTATACTTTTCATTACAAAACCAATAAACCGGAAAAAGATGGATTATTTTGTGAAAGAATTTTTGGGTCTATTAAAAGTGAAATTTGTGCTTGTAGAAATTATCGAATAATCAGAGATGAAAAAGAAGACCCGCAATTTTGTGAACAATGTGGGGTTGAGTTTGTTGATTCTCGGATATGAAGATATCAAATGGGAATCAACTACTTTAGTCAAAATACAGGCAAGGGTCAATACGAGTTTACTGACAATGAAAAAAAGTTTAAAACAAATAGTAAAAATACTTTTGTCAATTGGAGAACCAACCTCTGATACAATTAAATCTATAGCGCAATTTAACTCTTCAAGATCACTCTCCAGTCCATCAGAATCTGTACCAAAAAAAAAAAAAAAAGAACATATTGCTTATGCAAAGAATATAAATATAATGCCTTCAGAGCCACGACCTAAGTAAGTAAAAAATCTCACCTTCGACTTGAGTTCTCGTAAGAGTCTCAATTTCATTAGAGATTTTACTGCTCTCGGCCTCCACAGTCTTGAGCTCCTCTTTCAAGTGCTCTAAATAAGCATCTGCATCACAAATTCCATCTCCTTAATACATTTCAATATAAAAATTTATACAGCAGCACTGATATTCAAAAAATGATTTGTTTTAAAAGGGTGAAAGAGGTTCTCTTCACCTAAATCTTCAATTCCCAAGAAGCTAACGTCGGCGTACTCTGTGATAATTTCCTTCACTTTGCTCTGCACAATAATGATTTATTATTTCAATTTAAAAAATAATTTAAAATATAAAAAAATTGTTCAAAAGAGAAAAGAATAAAAAAAATAAGAATTACGAAATTGCCTCGAAATCGTGAGCATATTCTTTGAGTAAATTTTCCGAATCCGAAGACACTGTATTCGGTTCATCTTCAATGCCACTTCTGTGGATCTCCATCAACTCTTTTACTTCACTACAAATTGAAAAAAAAAATTAAAATATAAACATTAAGTAAAATTAAGTTCAAGTAACAATAATATTTTTTACAAATAAAAAAATTAAAAAATTAAAAAAATGGCGATGAACGTGTATATATATATATACCTGCGAAGAGAGTGGAGATCGAGAGGTGAAGAAGAAGGAGTAGCAGTGGCTTCCACTTCCACTTCCATGGCGTCTCCGTCTCCCATTTTTGTCAAAATTTGATTTTTTTTTTCTTTTTCTCACTCTGAATTCACATTAAACACTGTTTTTTTGAGGGAAATTTAAAAAATGGGAAAAACACGAGAGCTGAGACCCTGGGCCGGGCTTCTTTTAAGATTGGATTTATAATAAGCCCTTTGATTTTTTCTTGCTGAAGTCAAAATTTTGGAAAACTTTTATTTAGATTATGTTTGGGAGCTTGGATAAATTGTGGGATTGGATTAGATTTTAAGATTAATAAATAGAAGGGTACTGTTGGCACTATAATTAAATTTCAAATCTACAGAAAGTCTGAATTTATATATTTTATGGCACAGTCTAGAGGTCTATCAACCATTGTTTGAAAATTTTCACTAACAAAATAGCGAGACCTCTATCTTACTCCAATACATGGAGAGATATATCTATCTCTACCACAAATGTAGGAAGATAATTTAAATTTGAACCGATGCCCTCCTGATGCTGTCGCATTGAATGCCCTCACCAATGTGATAGTACTGTTCACCACATTTGCCAAAAACCTGAGTAGAAAGTGTAGACTCTTTTTTCTTCCCAGACTTGGGTAATGATTGATATATCTTTCTAAATATTAGAGAAATTGGATATTTAGAGATTGTGGCACAATAAATTCCTAATTGCAAAAATAAGTTGAGCATAAATTTAGATTGTGCCACAATAGAATGATTTAGGTTGATCTTGATAGGTTCCTAATTGTAAATATCGATAAACTTTTACTACTTTAGTTATTATGAAATAATAAATAGGTGCAACAAGTATTTCATCTTAACATTTTATGATTAAAAAATTACAGAATCTTGTATTCTACTGCTTTTTCATTAGTTAATTGTTAGTTGACACATAAAATACTAATTTTGCGTTGCTTTGAAAAAAAATATATTTAATACTTTGAAATGTCTGTGATTGTTTGCATGTGTGTATATATGTTTGTTTGTTACAGTAATCAATAATTAAAAGTAAGTTGATATTTAATTGACTGAAAAATTATTTTAATAAATGTATTACGGAGACCTTAGGCTATAGCTTTTTTCTTTTTTTGTGTAAATGTAAGCTTTTATTTAATTTGTTGGGTTTTTGATACAATAGTGAAAATTATTAAGTTTTATTAGAATATATGTAGTTTTTCCCTTTAAAGTAAGGACAAAATTGAGGATAAGGCTACGTTGCAGACGCTGTACCTAACAGCTGCACCTTAGCCAGCTCCACAAAGGGTGCATTTGGTAAGCAATTTCCCCCTCCTGTGCATATGTGTCCTTCCACCATTGGCTGTGTACGTAACAGATAATGTACCGTAGCAAGCTCCCAAAATTGATATTTAATACATCAATTAACTGAAAAATAGTAAAATATCGTATTTTGTCATTCTTAGTTCTACCTAAATATTATTTCACAATAACTTAAATAATAAAATGAAAACAACTCATAAACTAATTGTAATTAAAATAAAATAAATGCTACCCTCCAACCATTGTGCGTTAATGTTACACTTTGTATTACTTGTGAACTTAGGAATTGTAATGAAAAACTTGTACCGGTGATACAGATATATGATTAATTTAACCTGCCATATTATTATTATTATTATTATTATTTTAACAACTAATTGCTGAGTCCAAATTGTACGGCCATTAATTGCACCTTCAATTATCCCTCATTGGAAAATTGTCATCCACATAAATAATGCAGTACATATTACTTAAAAATCCTAATATATGGATCTTTTCTTTTATTTATATTATTTTTCAAAATTTTATAATCCACTTCGTATTAGTTGTTACAAGTTGTAATATCCCATTAATCTAATTTTAAATTTCTTAAATAACAATACGAAAACCAAGAACTTAAATAATAAAGGCCAAACTGATTTTTTTGTTTTTTTGTATTTTGCATTCCTTTGTACTTGTTTTGGAATTAGTTCAAGGAGCTGGTTGAACAAAACATGACAAAAGAAACGAAATTTCACTTCAAAATTTTAATTGTTACATGTCCTTATCACAAGTGAGATATAACTTTACGGTTATAATTGAAGCTATTGCGTGAAAAAATGGAGGAGACAGACAGCCACGAACTTGAAATACCATTTATCATTGATATATACTAAAAAAAATTGCAAGGGAGAAGTCTAAAGAGCATTTCTATTTCATTTAGTCCAAGTGTTTTCCTGCATGATAAGCCACTATTATTTACCAAAGATTTTGATCAACTGAGAGTCGGAAGGTAGACCCTGAAAATGCCACGCTTTCCTACTTTCTGCCGGCAGTTAGGGCATTTTCCTTGTGCTGCAATTGCGCCCTTGATGCAGTCCTTACAGAATATGTGACCACACTTTGTTGATGTTGCTTCACTCAGTGGACCCATGCAGATTGGGCAACTGAATGTAGGAGCTGCAGCCATAGGATCCTGGGGCAACTGTAGAGGCGCGGCATCATTCTGTAACCAGAAATTCACAAGTATTGCATCTGTTAAGTACATGTACTTGAGATATAAAATGAACTAAAAGCTAGTGAAAGAGCTGATGAAGCCTTTTTATTCATTGCCGGAATACTTCTTCACATTGTGTTCAGAAGACATGGATTGAATCTTTGATATTGAACTCGATCCTGCTGTGCACGGTGAATTTACTTAAAATGAATTTCATTTCAAAGAAGGGAAACAGAGTTTTGATGATGAATGTGAAAAAGAAAAGAATATGCAATCTTTGTGTGTATCTTATAACAATGTTGATAAACACGTTTTCTAATTCCAGGTCTAATAAACCCCGTCAAAAAGATAAAATCCAAGTGAAAAATGAAATTTGCATGGCCTGTATGATGCAAAGCAACCACAAAGGAAGCATTGATCTATATATGAGATTATGAGGCTTCAAATAGAGTGAGTCACTTATGCTCGAGTAAGAGCAATGCTGAGTCAAAACTATCACTCCTCTTTTGTCTTCATCTTTTTCTCTCTAAACTTTCCAGCTCTACTGGATTATAATGCATTCGAGAAAAATGGTTAGATGATAGGAACATTGGAGGAGAGGAATGTACTAGGCAAATGAAGCAAATAAAGGACAGAAATATTAGGCTGCAAAATGGTACAGAGGAAATTCACAAGTAGATTGAAATAGCTGAACAAGTATATATGATCATTGAATAACGATGATGTTCAACATGTTGTCAGTTCAGTTGATGATATAGATGAATATAAGATGACGTTGAATAACAAATGATATGTTCAAAATATTTTCTTAAGCCCCTATATCACAGTTGTGGATCTTAAACCCAGCAGGATGAGAGAATTTGAGCAGGGAAGAGAAGCATCGTGTTATTTGTTAAAGACAAAGGTGAACAGACAGATTTCTGGGGAGAAAATGGTTCTAGACTTTTCAGGCAAAAAAGAAAGGGTTTGATAAACATATTTTGAAATGTATACGAGAAGTTATCAAGAGGACAAACACTAAAATCAAACTTTCAAGATGTGATTGTTAAGGAGCCAAGATCAGTCGAATGATTCTTTTAACTTTGATTTCCAAGAGTGCAAGAGAGGAGGGGTTTATTGGTATAAGTGATCGTGTAGAGTGTAGACTAACAAGCAAGATGGAATGAAATTAAAAAATGGTAGAAGCCACAATAGATGCTAAATACAGAAAATTATTTGCCAAATTATCATTCACCATGCAAATGACATAATCTTAAGTTTCAGCTTTCAATGCAAAAATAATTGAAGAAAAATTAATAGAAAAAAAATTGCAAGGGAAAGTACTCCTAGAAACAGATAAGAAAGACACAATAATCAAGCAAGGAGCAATGAAATAGCTTATGCGATTGTCAGAATAACCTTGTTATTGTTACTAGTGTCCACATTTATGCAACAATTATCAGGAGTTGCTTCATCTGGTCTGTTCCTTCTCTGCTTGACATACAAAATTGCCAGGTCCGTGACTTCTGTCAATTACAATTCAAAACCAGAAAAATCAATCATATACTGACTCCAGAGTGAAGATGATGATCGATAGGCAGATATCCGCTCAGTGATAGAAGCACCAGTACAGAGAATATTTCCTTCCAAATATTTGAACTTACTATCAATTACAGAGACTAAATTATAATGAATATCTTATGAAACATACAGAAAGAACTATCAAGGTTAGAATTATCACTTACATTTTTTGTATTACGTTTCCACACCCCCTACCCCCTCCCACCCCCCGTCAAACCAAGCACAAAGAAAAATTAAGTTAATTCCAATCCAAGTTGGTTAGAGTGAGATCATTTCCCTATACTAATTACCACCACACTGAAAAGACCAAAACAACTAGGCTATCCCATAGAGACGTGAGCATCACTTGCTAATTTAAGAAAAAACAAAATAATTGTCTACATCACCTCTATTACCTTTCTCTCACAATGTTATGTCCAATGAGGATGAAAATAGAGACCAAAAGTTTATAAAGAGCATGCATATAAATTTTTCATGGAAGCCTCAAAAGAAGTTTAGATTAATCATTTATCTACTGGAACCGCAAAACCATTACCTTGAAGGCTGTCTAATAATCCTCCGGCATCAGTAAGCACATGTCTCAACTGATCAACAACCTGAGAATGGTTTCTTCGAGAATTGTTCTTGGCCTAAAAAAAGTTAAAAGCACATAGAAATGAATCAGGCAAAATCTAAAAAGCATCTGAGGCCCTAACCAAAAAAAAAAAAAAATTCTGTGAAGACTAAGTATCATACTTCAGCAAATATCCTTTGGTTAATTATAGCTAGATCATCATCAATAACCTCTACGCAATCTCCTATATCTCCTCGAGAATCACTGTGCCCATCAAATGGATATTCTTGAGAATTAGTAGCAATGTTTCCATCTGTAGGTGGATAGTTGAGGTCCAATTCTGGTAGAATCCTTCTTCTCTGACCATCTCTCGCATTCCTTCCTAAACATTGTCCGAGTTCCCAAGTGCTCATGCTGCTGTCAGAGCTTCAAGCCCAAAATATCTGAAGAGAGAGTATTAAGTTACTAATAAGAGCAGAATAGATCTATTTTCAGAACTTAAACATCCACAATAATCAACAAATCAGTATGTCAATGAAATCAGCCGCGCGACGCAGGTATAAAAGAGGAAAAAAAAAATGCAGAACAACTTCAATAAACTCATTTTGCATGAAGAGCAACCAAAGAATCTGCAGAATCCAAAAATGATTTGCAAGTACTTTTTCTTTTATTATATACAGATATATTAACCCAAAATCAATTTTTTAGCCAAGGAAAATTGCTTAAACACCACATGTCAAACCCAGAGGGCAAAATGGTATGAAAGTAATTAAAATGATGCAATTTCAAGCAAACATTTCCTATAATTGATGTATGGTTGTTCAAGAACATGATCAAATCAAACAAGAAGGCATTAAAAAGATCAACAAACAGACGCTTTAAATGCTAACGAGTGAAAGAAATATCATTTTCACCAAAGATTAAATAAATAAAAAATAAAAAAAATTAACAAGTCCAGTCGAGTGCATGTACGTACCTCTTTGTTGGGATTTTTGATTGAGTGAGAATAACAAGAGCGCATCACAGAGCTGTTTTGCGATTAACATATTTATAAAGGATTTTTTTTATTTTTTGGGCTTAATGGAAACTCATACGTAAATGCTGCACGTGTTTTTTTAATTTTTTTTAAAATATTCATTAATCACAGTATCGGGAAAATCTTTTTGTTGCCATATTCGTCGCCATCGCTGCTCCTCGTCCTCGATTTGTTCTGTTTCATAATCAATTACGTTGTTGGTGGGTGGCATACGGGCCCCCACTGATGCTGAAGCGTACTTTTGCGGGTCGGACTTGGCCTGACAGCAAACACTAAACCCGGTTTGATCTATGGATCCGTCTAATGTTGGGTTGGATGGGTTTGCGTGGATTGAAAGTCCATTTGTTTTATGATTCTTTTTTCCTCTCAGAATGCAGGAATGTGTAATTTTCACAACCTAATCCCACACCAAATGTTTTGACAAACTTGATACTCCAACCAAATCTGTGACTCTCGGTTTAATTTAACAGTTAAAAGGGTAATTTAGTCTTTGCAAAAATGAGTAACGTGAATCCAAGCCCAAGTATGAAGCATATAAATCTTGTACGCAAACAATACAACGTCTATAAAAAATTTAATTTAACGCTTAGTAACACATATATTTATATAAATAATATTAAATAAACAGAGGTTGTATATTATTATTTATTAAATAAAAATTATAAAGAGTCCTAAAACACAAGAGACGACAAAAATTATTTGTACAAGTATTTGTAACTTTAAAATCATTTATAAATTATAATTTTACTTTAAATAACTTTTAAACCTATTAAATTTTTCTTTTTAAAAAATTAACAATTACATGTATTTTATTTAACTTCATATATTTCTACTATGTTAATATAATTTTAAAACTGTAAACACCAGATTTGTAGCTTTCATATTTTTAAAATTGAGAAGTGAATAAGACACGTGTATTCGGATCAATTTTAACTTAATCCAATTGAAAAGAAGAAGTCCCTAAACCAATTAACCAATCACATGTACTTGTACGATTAAATAATAATTAAAAAAAAATTAGCCGATAAAATAAACCACTTAACCAACCCGACCCAAAGAAAGTAATGAAACCCGATAGATGAGTTGTCAATGTCATTATCCAAAACCAAAATTGTGGTCATAGTTCTGATCGTTAATTTGCTTACGAAAACGCTTTAGCTTTAGCCCAAACTCCACTCTTCTTCGTCAGCAAGCTCTCTAGTCTTTGGCCTTTAGGCTCTGGCTCCATCTTCTTCGTTCACTTTGTGTTGTTCTGTTTGTTGTGTCTCTCATGCACATATAGTGAAGAAGAAATAGCAAAATGCATTCCAAAAGAACAACAGAGCGTTGCTTCACTGTCTCGCACTCTCGGTTTATCCGATGATGATGATGATGATTCACTTGTCATGCGTATCATCATCATCAGCTTCAACTTTTTTCAAGCCCTTCAACGTCAGCTACGACCACAGGGCTATCATCATCGACGGCAACCGCCGTATGCTCATCTCTGCTGGAATTCACTACCCTCGTGCCACTCCTGAGGTGCCCTTTTCGTTTTTCCCTTTGATTTTTTTTTTTCCATTTAGTTTCGTCACTGATGAATTTGTTGACCCTCTTGTCTGTTTTTTTTTTTTTTACTTTTCAGTTTTCTCATTTGCATTGTTTAAAGATATGAGTTTAAATCAATTGTTATGATTGGCAACAAGGCAATTGTATATTGTACTTAAGTTGGGTAGGCAAATTAGCATTTTATGTAACTTCCGAATTCCAATTATTCAATGACGGCCTGTTGGGGATTAAGGGAATGTAGCTTTTGATCTGCAAGTTCCTTTGAAATGAAATTGCTAGCTAGCAAGTGAAAGTGGGTGGATGCTGTTAACCGCAATGCCTTGTTTAGGAAACATTTTAGTTGCTGAACTTGCTGTGCTTTTAAAATTAAGTGAAAGTACAACAGTTACGAGGACCCTTAGTCAAGCAACTTCCTAGTATGTTTATTGAGAACTGTATAGATGCCCTTGAAATTCACATTTGTGGTGCATTGGTGACTGTTGCTTCCTTCATTTTAGTCGTACTCTGTGTGTTGATTCGCTCTAGTTCTTTTCCCATGGTGCTAATTTATATTCTAATTTCTTTTCTACCTTTTTCGCCTGTTTCATATGGCGACCTTCTTTGCTGCTTTTAGCCTGTTTATTACTTATCTAGATATGGACTAGACTATCATGCTTTGGCATTGTTAACTTATCTCTCATCATTACTTTTAGAGCCACTATGTTATATGTCTATGTGTAAACTCCTTTGTATGATGTCAGATGTGGCCTGATCTGATTGCAAAGAGTAAGGAAGGTGGAGCAGATGTGATCGAAACTTATGTGTTTTGGAATGCACATGAACCAATCAGAGGACAGGTGCATTAAGTTTTCTATCCACCTAATCGGGGGAAGTAGCTTCAGAGGGTTATATATTTCATTTCACGAATTATTAATTTTTATCTAATTGCTTGTTCAGTATAACTTCAAGGGGAAAAATGACATCGTTAAATTTGTGAAGTTAGTGGGATCCAGTGGGCTCTATCTGCACCTCCGCATTGGTCCTTATGTGTGCGCTGAGTGGAATTTCGGGTCTCACCTTTTTTCTCTCCTTCATCATACTAGTTCATATGTGTGGTTACATTTCCATTCGTAAAAGATATTTCAGGTGCAATGTATTATTATGCTACTTTATCGAGAAAAAAGTTCAATGTGCTGATTATTCTCTTAGGTAACCGCTTGGTGCTGTCCACCTAAGGTGGTAGTATGTTGAAACTGCATAACTGCATTGCTAGGCATGTAGAAAGCAGAATCTCTGCTTCACCATACCTTAGTTCATAGAATATGGAAGGCTGTCCATTATTCTATTATTAAATTATAGAAGCACAGAAGTTACCAAATATATGGTATCACATTTGCAACGTTAATTGATATGATTAAAAAAACAAAGTGCCATTGCAAGCATTGTATTTCTGAATAGAAAGAACTAAGGAATTTCAGAAAAATCCATATAGAAGGTAACTAGAATGCACGGGTGTTGAAGAAAATTTATTTCACTGTGGGAAAGTAACTGCTTTAAAGAAGGCTCTTTCTATTCTTAAGCTTGAAACTGAAATGAAAAAGTGTGGAACATTTGAAAATTGTTATCTGTTGCATATTTTAATTTTCTCAGTAATTGATGTCATCATCCTGATGTAGCCAGTAATGTACAACCCAGATTATATTTCTTAGTCTTTTTCTTTTTATATTTGGAGTTCCCATCTAATTTCGACTAATAATCTTGTAGGGGCTTCCCTGTATGGTTGCGTGATATCCCTGGCATAGAATTTCGAACAAATAATGCACCTTTCAAGGTAAATGAACCGATACATCACTTATACTTGAAAATTAGTTTGCTTTTAACTTATTTACCTGAAGGATGATAATTCTACACTATAATGAACTAGTACCAAATTATCTAGTATATTGAAATAATTCTACACTATAATGAACTAGTACCAAATTATCTAGTATATTGAAATAATTCTACACTATAATGAACTAGTACCAAATTATCTAGTATATTGAAATAATTCTACACTATAATGAATTAGTACCAAATTATCTAGTATATTGAAATAATCAAATTGCGCTTTTCATTGTAATGTTCAAGCACTTTGAGCCTAGATCAAGTGAGACCAACATTTTTGGCAAGGTGAATATATTTTCTTCAGCCATGGAACAGAAATTTTACAAACCCGGCCTTACAGCACCATTTGCTCTATAATTAAACATTATGAAAATTTGGATTACAAAAATGGTCCAAATTTGATCCAAAGATAGTAAATGCAACAAATGGTGTATCAATTTTGTCGCAACAAGTCTACAAGCTTTTGCCATAAATTTGAATCAGTTGCGATAAACTTATTATTAGATTTTATTTGATGACTGGAACGTGACAAAGGTTTAATCATCTTTGAGTACATTTTTCTTCTCACAGATCAGTCAGTTCTAGGCTCTTCTATGAAATGCCATGAAGCTGTTCTTTAAGTCTAAACATTTTACTGTTGGAAACTATGGATTCATAAATTTGCACCTTTCCTTATTGAGACTGTCAAGGAATAGAGATATTTAAATGTTTTCTAGGATTCTCCCAGTGACAACTTTGACCATGGGCGAAGTCAGCAAAGAGTGAAATCTTTGTTTACAGGTTTTGACTAGCTAGTCACAATATCCAGCACAGATTCACTCTCTATTCACCCTTGAAGGCATTAAGTTGCAGATGGGGTTTATGCCGTGCAATAATTTACTCTTGTTGACAAAACTTGTCCAGAAGATTGTAGATAACTGAATTTTAATTTTGTGTCGGTGATACTGAAATGATGTGTCATTTTCT
Source organism: Citrus cavaleriei (assembly GCA_030448935.1). NCBI lineage: Eukaryota > Viridiplantae > Streptophyta > Magnoliopsida > Sapindales > Rutaceae > Citrus > Citrus cavaleriei. Next base: position 43,290 of record JAUJEM010000372.1, read on the forward strand.
CAGGAGGAGATGCAGCGATTTGTCAAAAAGATTGTGGATCTAATGCGAGAGGAAATGTTGTTTTCTTGGCAAGGTGGTCCAATCATCATGTTGCAGGTTGTGTCCTAAAGTTCATGTTTTGGCTTGTTTCAACTTGCTATATTAGTTCAATGGCCTTGTTTGAAGAATGGCCAATTTGCATGTGTGATCTACACTTGAATAATGATGTAGCATTTGCAGTTAAATTTATTTCCTTCAGGCCTTTTTTTTTTTTGGGGTTACAATTTTGTACTATTCTTATAGCATTTAAAAAAAAAAAAGCTTCTACTAGAGCTAATTTTTAATTTTTCTCAGATTGAGAATGAATATGGAAACATGGAAAGCTCATATGGACAGCAAGGAAAGGACTATGTTAAATGGGCTGCTAGTATGGCTCTTGGGCTTGGTGCTGGGGTTCCGTGGGTTATGTGCAAGCAAACTGATGCTCCAGAAAATATTGTAAAGTCTTTGCCTTAATTATCTCTGTAATTATCTTCCAAGTAATGCTTATATGTGTTAAATTGCAATTAAGGCAGTAGAGAAACAGTGAGTGGAGAGAAGCTTGAATTGGTTCTTAAATGCAAAGCTGTTTATACGTAGAGGTTTTTGTTGTGTTAAGGCGCTCAGATTTGGGACTTTTAAGAATTTGTTCGTTGACGGCTTGTCTTTGCTCTTAACAGATAGATGCTTGCAATGGATACTATTGTGATGGTTACAAGCCAAACTCCTACAACAAACCAACTCTGTGGACAGAGAATTGGGATGGATGGTATGATAGTGGAGGATTATTTTTATAGCGCTATTTCATCTCATCTTGTTATTATTTATTTAAAAATTTTAATTTGCTCTCTATTCTTTAGTGCTTGATCTTTAGAATATACTTGATCTCTTTAGAATATTTGGACAATTTAACTAGAGAAGTGAATTTTCGAAACTCTCTATTGGTATATTACTGGGAAAATCTCTCTTTCATGGCCTTAGTTTTTGCATTAATTGTGAATTTTTTCATGGAATAAAAGGGAGAGACATCGTTTGCTAACAGGATACTTTTGGGGGGTTGTTTTTAAGGTGTGTAGAAAACTTTGCTTAAATATATATCCAGCCGAAAATTTTCTTCAGGGTCTGAAGAGAAAATGCTGGGCATTCACCTATCCTTGGAGCCTACTCACAAAGTGCCTTCTTCAGTGAAACACGAAACTATAGTGAAATATAGAGTCTTTGCCCTTGTGTTTGTTTTTCATTGCTATATTTTACCCCAACCATTTTATGCTACCCTTACTTTTTGCAAATGAAAATTATTTACTAAGTTTTTTTAATGATTATTCTAACTTTCATTTTGATTAAAGTGATATATTAAATGTTTCTTATAAAATAAAGTATAATAGTTTCCCCAAACATTAAAAAAAGGGGTAATTTGTTTTATCTCTCATGTATTCTTAGTTATCTCCATGTGAGCAAAAATGAATTATGAGATTTCATTTTTAGGCTATCCCAATTATCCTGAGTATCAACTGCATAATGTTTGGGACGTATCTTCCACTTGCTGTTGGGATTCTGAAGTTTCAGCACTTCATGGAAAGCTGCTTACCATTGGTTTTGATGCATGTAAAATTTTCTTTTTGGTTAAACTCTGTATTGGTTGTCATACAGAAGGCTTTTTCTGTTTTCCTGGCTACAAGAATATAAATTTTAAATGATTTTTGATGATTGCTTATTTTATTCCCTGGTGAAGCAAATTTCCTTCCTTTTTACTTGCTCACAGAATGCATGGCTATGTATTCTAATATCTGATTAGTTGAATAAGCATTTTCATCTATTTGAGATATATTATTTCACATTGAGTTCTTCCCTAAAGTTGTACTTCAAATACTTGTTGGTAATTAGCTATTTGTTTTTATGTTGCTGATGGTACACAAGCAATGGGTCCTTCAGGAGTTGTTAGCTATTGTATGCCTCAGTCCTTTATTAGGATTCTATTTCAAATATGCTATTGTATCTTGATGACCATAGTTTCATTTATTTTTGTTTTATTTTCTGTTTTCTTATAGTAAATTTGAACAATAAAACAATTTAGTAGGTTGATTTTTTGAAGGTATCTGAAATGGGGTGGAAGATTGCCTCATAGGCCTGTTGAGGACCTTGCATTTGCAGTTCTTGCGATTTTTTCAACGTGGGGGAAGCTTTATGAATTATTATATGGTACCATAGACAACTGAAACTGAATGCTGAATTTGATTGTCCAACGCATGAATGATTGAATGATTGAATGGTAGAATAGGAGTTTCTTTTGGAAATAGTATGAGATTGTTGAAACCTTGAATTAGTTTTATGTTGATTCTTTCCTGCAGTTGGTTAAAGGGTTCATGGTTACTGCTGTTGTATGTTTTTTTTTTCGGTGAAACGTTTTAATTCGGTGCCAGAAGATATGCATGCCTTCCTAGTTGGAATTCCCACCCCCCCTCCCCCCCTCCAACTATTTGCAATATCGTGCATAAGTTCTATAACAATGGTTAAGAAATTGAAGTAGATACTTAGAAAGTGGCTAGTGCCATCATAATATGGCATTGAAGCCTTCTTTGAGGGTGAGTCAAGGTCTAGTCTTGGTAAATATGACCAATAGTGAACATGTTGGCTATGTAATATCTGCTAAAGTCCACTTGTATTCTCATATATTTATTTTTAAATGCTGCATTTTGACAAAGCCTGATGTATGGTTTTCAGTATTTTGGTGGAACAAACTTTGGTCGGACTTCAGGGGGCCCGTTCTATATTACTAGTTATGATTACGATGCTCCAATTGATGAATATGGTGGGTGAAATTGAATTTAAATAACTGTGATTGTTCCTCAGAAGCATTTTTTGATTCTTTTTTCTGTAGCACATGTGTTTATTTGTTGTCAAGATGTTGCAGAATAAATAACTTGCAATGTTGATGTCCAAAATATCCTTCATATAGGTCTTCTGAGTGAGCCTAAATGGGGTCATTTAAAGGATCTGCATGCTGCTATAAAGCTTTGTGAACCTGCTCTAGTTGCTGCTGACTCAGCTCAGTATATAAAATTGGGACAAAACCAAGAGGTTCGTGTTATTTTTTTTTTCCTTAATATTATATAATGTTAACCAAACCTGAAAATAGGAAACCCCAAGAGGTTTTGCCTATTTTAAGGGTAATGTTATTTAAGGTTCTCAATTAACTACTAATTCCACAGGATCCAATAGATCAAAATCATCCTTCACCATTTGCTACTCCTATTTAGTTGAATCTCATTTTGGCACCATCACCATATTGAGTGGTTCTCCCATGAATGGACTTCTACCTTCAATGCCTGGACCATTTTAATGTTTTGATCTGAAATTCTTATAATTTCTTAAAACACAGTAGAAATATCTGTGTGATTGTGTAACCCATATCGATCAATGTACATGAATTTCTTTTGGAAGTCAACTCCCAATAGTCAGTATATTCTGTTAGGAAGAAGCTATCTTTTGTGTCATTTTCAACTATAAATAATGGTTTTCCTCCTGGCAGTTTCAAGTGTTTCATGCCATTTCTACCTTTTTAATTCAATATAGTGTTTCTAAATAATTTCAGGCACATGTGTACCATAAAATGTTCTTAGTGAAGGCCCAAACTCAAATCGTTATGGAAGTCAAAGTAACTGCTCTGCTTTTCTTGCTAATATTGATGAACATAAAGCAGCTTCTGTGACATTTCTTGGTCAATCATATACTTTACCACCATGGTCAGTGAGTATACTACCAGATTGCAGGAACACTGTGTTTAACACTGCAAAGGTTTGATTCTGATTTTACAACATTACACCCATTGAAGAAGAGTTTATTTTGACAGTAATTACATTTTATGAAGACCTGTTTGGATACATAAAAATAAATCTACTTTATTTATTTTTACCATTTCTAGACTGAATGCTAGACCTGCATAGACTCTAGTAAAACTTACATCTTACTTATATGCCCACCCATGAAGACAAATACATACAATAAGGTACCAAAAAAAAAAAAAAATGAAAGGATTCTAGCCATTGAATCCAGGTGAGACATAGTACACAATTGTCCACCAATTATAGCTTTCTGGTCTAGGAGTTACATTAGCTATTTCTTCTAAGGTTGGGGCCAGTCTTTTTTTTTTTTTTTTTTAATTTCTCTTCAAAAATTAGCCTTAGCTTGACATCTACCATTTAGTTGCACTTTTGAGTGCTACAATTAAATTCACTTTAGTATCGAAAGTTGGTTCATATAGAGTATTAACAAGCTTTATGATGAAATCTCTTATGTCATTAATAATGTAGATTTGAAAGATACCTTTTGAATGGTTGTGACATAAGAATTCATGCAAAAACATGAAAAATGTTTGGGCCTCTGTAGACAGCTGCATAATTAAATGCATGGAACTTGGGCTAGAAGCCCAAATAATTTATGGAATCTTCAAGCATATTTCTTGTCTTGCAGTTATGTGAGCACTGTCCATTTTCATCATATTTTTGCCAGTTGGGTGCTTTTGACAAGTTTATTTGCATCTCATATGGTCATTTTTTGTTTCTTCTATTAATATTAGTTTATTCGTACCTCATATGGTCATTTTTTGTTTCTTCTATTAATATTATGTTGGTAATGATGATTTGAATTTCAACTGTCAATTGTTGCAAATTGAAATGGAGCCAATGATAGATTACCTTTAGGTTCTGACATTTTGTGGTATGCCGTTGAGTGGCTTTTTTTTTTGCTTTGAAGAACTAATAGTTTTCAGTTTCTAAGAGACGACTGAGGCATTTTCTTTCATTCTTTCTTTCTCTCTTTCTTCTTTATTTATTTTTTTGATGTTTGTCTCTGAGCAGGTCAGCTCTCAAACTTCCGTCAAAACTGTGGAGTTCTCTTTGCCTCTTTCTCCGAATATTTCTGTGCCCCAACAGTCTATGATTGAGAGTAAACTTTCCTCTATCTCAAACTCCTGGATGACTGTGAAAGAACCTATTGGTGTTTGGAGTGAAAACAACTTTACCGTCCAGGGCATATTGGAGCATTTGAACGTAACAAAAGACTATTCTGATTATCTATGGCTTATAACCAAGTACGTAATTATTTAGTTTTTGGTCTAGGGTAAAATAGGATAAAATGTTGTTGAAAAATAGATTGTAAAAAGGAGATATATCTGCAGCATAATTGTTTCTTGCCTGTTTATTCAATGTTGTTTAGATTAATTCAATTCATATTAAGAAATAAGAATGACAAATATGATGGTCAAAATATATGAAAGGCAAATACGTGAATCATCTAACTACATTGTTTTTTACTCACAGACCCTCCTTCCTTCCACTTTTATGCTCTTATGATCCCTTACGTCATTTTTCCCAGTCATCTATTGTTGGTGGGGAAGAAAATCTTATGCCGTAAATTACAATGTGGGACTAAGAGATAACATATTCTCATTTGGGTAACTAATTCTTTTCTTACCTCCCATAACCAGATAAGATATTGAATTGAGTCAATGTGGCGATTTAGTTTGGTCCTCAATTGTCATCGATTTTTGAACATGTTAGTCATGCTTTTATTTAGGCCAAACCAGGTCTATTAATTTAACCCTTTAAATTAATTATTATGTATCAAAAAGAGAAGGGTTGCTAGTGTTTGATTAATTCTATCTTCTGTTATTGAGTAAAACAGTTTTACTTTTTTGAAGAAAATCAATGACATAATTAATTATCTCGCCCTCCGCTCCCCCAAATGTCGATTTTATATTAATGCTTATTAAACTTGGATTGCAGAATATATGTTTCTGATGATGACATCTCAAGCTTGGAAGACAAACGAAGTCTGTCCAACAGTTACGATAGATAGCATGCGTGATGTGTTGCGTGTATTCATTAATGGCCAGCTTACAGGTGGATTTATTTCATCTATCTCATTTGTTTAATTTAAGTTTTGTGCTTGTGTTTTGTTTATTTTTCTTTTATTGCTTTAATATATTTTTTTTCCAATTGTATCTTTCTTTTTTTGGGTCCTCATTTTCTATTGTAGTTGTCAATAGGAGAGGCCATGTGGAGCATATTCAGAGAAAGTACAAACTGCCTATTTGATCATTATGAAATGATGGGTCTAGGGAAAAATTAATTAGTTGAATGATCTCTATTTCAAGGTAATAATAATAAAACTATGTCAAAAGTATGTGTGATTAGGTTAACTTTTTCTCGATTTTCATGCAAGTTTTGAAATTATAAATAGAATGCAATTGTATGTACAAAGCTAAAGTCATTTTCATGCATGTTGAAAACCTTCGCTCATAATCCTATGGTGAAGTGGTTTGGTATACCATGATATCTTTCTGTTAATCAACATCTAAAAGTTTTGAATGGAGATCCTAGTGCATCAAATGGAAATCACTGTTTTTAACTTTAGACATACTGCAAGCATTTTGCTGCAACTACTTAATGCGGGAAGGTCTTTCTTTCTTCTATGTAGTGCACGAGTTCTTTTATGATAAAATAAAGGGAAAATATCCACCGCCCATCCTGCTTTTTTACACCTTTTTCAAAAATACACAATTCTTTCGTTTTGGCTGAATCCACTCCAAAGTTATATTTTATTTATTTCCACTTCCGTTTGGAATCCGTTAAGAAAAACTAACGGAACTTAAAAAAATGACCATTTTACCCTCAAAACGAAAAATTACAATTTCACCTTAAAAATTGTCAAAATAATCAGATTAAATCTAATTATTTTCCCATCGGTCAATAAAGAAATTAATTCCACAACCATCAAATGCAAGCTTTTTTTTTTTTTTAAATATGTCCTGTGAATTAGGAATGCTAAATTATAACAAGAGGTATTAAAAATAGCCAAACTCAAGAAACTATCAATTGAATTTAGCATAACAGAGTTTTATTATTCATTGAGTTATAATCTCAGTAGTTGAGATTTTTTTGTACTTCATTAACGTACCAATAATGATATTCATCATCATTATTGAATTTTTAAGATAAATATTTTTTTAAGTTTCCGTTAGTTTTCTTAACGGATTCCAAACGGAAGTGGAAAAGTGAAACAAAATGTAACTTTAGGTGGATTCCAGCCAAAAATGAAGGAATTGTGTATTTTTGAAAAGGTGTAAAAAACGGGTGGACGGTGGATATTTTCCCTAAAATAAATAAAGGAAACTGTGTCTCTCTAACTCATTCTCTCTCTGTCTTGTGTTTTGTCTGCCCTGTCTTCATTGTCAATGAGGCCTGAAAGTTGCTTTCTGTCTTTTGTTACGTTGCGTCCTTTTTCTTGCCATTCCTGTACTCTTTATGGTATTAACATGGATATTGACAATCACCTTCTATTTTGAAGATAAAAAAATTGATGTAGTTCTACTGGAAATATTTTAATATGCTAGGTAAGTAAAGATTTAGTTGTTTCATTGTGATTGATTTCTAATATGGACTTTTTATTACCAGCAGCCACAAAATTAATGACTTGCATTGGCTTGGGGCTGTTAGACTATACTTCCTTCTAAATATAAGCCAGTATTGGAATGCTTGTTGCCTTTCTATGTTTCATGTACATAATTGTCTCCTTTATTTTCTCTAACTTGATCGCTATGTCTTTCCAAAGCGAAGGCAGTGTGATTGGTCATTGGGTCAAGGTGGTGCAGCCAGTTCAGTTTCAGTCAGGATACAATGATTTAATCTTGTTATCTCAGACTGTTGGTTTGCAGGTGAAACTTGATATTTTTATGTTATCTTATTTTATATTTTATATTGATAGAGTGATGCTTTTGTCAAAGTTGTAGCTTTATCTGATGATAAATCTCGATTTGCTTAGTAATCGGAGCAGCTTATTTTTAACTAATGTTGACATAATACCCTTTGAGTTGTGCCCTAATGTTCAACAAAAGGGTCTGTTTTAGAGAATTTCGGCTAGAGTGCAGGCTCTAAATTGAAATGAAACTTATTTTGTAAATTTTAACTTCCCCAGGTACTCTTTCTTCACTGCATTAATTTAGTATCTCTCTTGCTCTCCTTACTTCCGTAATTTTCTTGCAATCCTTTCTCCCCTCTTCTTGATTAATAGTGAGTCATCTCCACACCTTGTTTCTTCTATCCATGAATTAATTCTCAAGGACTAGTTTGTTTTCCCTTCCTGAATTTCTCGATTGTTATCGTGGAAGTTGAAGCGTTATGAATACTTGAATTGTCTAGAGGTTCTGGGATCATTTTCTTTATTTATTTATCAAAGTCTTTTGGTCTTTATTTTGTTCCCAAAGAGGATGTCTGTTCATGATTAAGCATTTGTATCATATGGTTTAAATTTCTGTAACTGAATTATTGTGCCTTCCTTGAGAAAGATGGGGCTGGTTTTAGAGGCCAAGTTAAGC
>JAUJEM010000373.1:0-52282 GCA_030448935.1 Citrus cavaleriei
AGGCCACAAAACGGGTGGGCTATAGCCTTGGGGTGGGGCTGGCCAACTTCCTCCTCGACCTCGAATGGCGCGAGACTTGCGAGGCGCCTCGTATGCCAAAAATAGGCAGCGGCTCAGCCGCGCCCAAAAATACCCGCCCAAGGCCGGGCGCCAAGTTCATCCTCCGGTAAAAGGCCACAAAACGGGTGGGCTACAGCCTTGGGGGTGGGGCGGCCAACTTCGTCCGCCAAACTCGGAATAGCGAGACAAAGAGGCACCTCCGTGCCAAAAATAGGCCGCGGCACAGCGCGCCGCAAAAATACCCCCGGAGGCCGGGCGCCAACTTCGTCCAGTGGAAAAGGCCACAAAACGGTGGGGCTATAGCCTTGGGGGTGGGGCTGGCCAACCTGGGTCCGCCGGACTCCGGAATGGCGAGACTTTGCGAGGCGCCTCCGTGTGCCAAAATAGCCGCGGACACAGCTGCGCCCAAAATACCCCCGGAGGCCGGGCGCCAACTGGTCCAGTGGAAAAAGGCCACAAAACGGGTGGGCTATAGCCTGGGGGTGGGGCTGGCCAACTTCCGCCGCGGACTCGGAATGGCGCGAGACTTTGCGAGGCGCCTCCGTGTGCCAAAAATAGGTCGCGGACACAGCTGCGCCCAAAAATACCCGCCCAAGCCCTGGGCGCCAAGTTCTTCCAGCGGTAAAAGGCCACAAAAACGGGTGGGCTATAGCCTTGGGGGTGAGGCTGGCCAACTCGTCCGTCGGACTCGGAATGGCGAGACTTTGCGAGGCGCCTCCGTGTGCCAAAAATAGGCCGCGCCACAGCCGTATCCAAAAATACCAGCCCGAAGGCCGGGCGCCAAGTTCGTCCCAGCGGTAAAAGGCCACAAAAACGGGCGGGCTATAGCCTTGGGGGTAGGGCTGGCCAACCGTCCGCTCGGACTCGGAATGGCGCGAGACATTGCGAGGCGCTCCGTGCGCCAAAAATAGGCCGTGGGCACAGCCGCGCTAAAAATACCCGCCCGAAGGCCGGGCGCCAAGTTGGTCCAGCGGAAAAAGGCCACAAAAACGGGTGGGCTATAGCCTTGGGGGTGGGGCTGGCCAACCGTCCGCCCCGGACTCGGAATGGCGCGAGACATTGCGAGGCGCCTCCGTGCGCCAAAAATAGGCCGTGGGCACAGCCGCGCCAAAAATACCCGCCCAAGGCCGGGCGCCAAGTCGTCCAGCGGAAAAAGGCCACAAAACGGGGTGGGCTATAGCCTTGGGGGTGGGGCCGGCCAACCGTCCGCGGACTCGGAATGGCGCGAGACTTTGCGAGGCGCCTCCGTGCACCAAAATAGGCCGTGGGCACAGCCGCGCCCAAAAATACCCGCCCGAAGGCCGGGCGCCAAGTTCATTCCAGCGGAAAAAGGCCACAAAAACGGTGGGCTATAGCCTTGGGGGGTGGGGCCGGCCAACTTCGTCCGCCGGACTCGGAATGGCGCGAGACTTTGCGAGGCGCCTCCGTGTTCCAAAAATAGGCTGCGGGCAATGCCGCGCCCAAAAATACCCGCTCGAAGGCCGGGGCGCCAAGTTCGTCCACCGGTAAAAGGCCACAAAAACGGGTGGGCTCGGGGTGGGGGTCACAACTGGCCAACAAATCCGCCAAACTCGGAATGGCGCGAGACTTTGCGAGGCACCTCCGTGTGTAAAAAATAGGGCCGCTGGGCACAGCCGCTTGCTAAAAATACCCCGGAGGCCGGGCGCCAACCCGTCCAGTGGAAAAAGGCCACAAAAACGGGTGGGCTATAGCCTTGGGGGTGGGGCTGGCCAACTTCGTCCGCCGGACTCGGAATGGCGCGAGACTTTGCGAGGCGCCTCCGTGTGCAAAAATAGGCCATGGACACAGCTGCGCCCCAAAATACCCGCCCAAGGCCTGGGCGCCAAGTTCTTCCAGCGGTAAAAGGCCACAAAAACGGGTGGGCTATAGCCTTGGGGGGTGGGGCTGGCCAACTTCGTCCGCCGGGCTCGGAATGGCGTGAGACTTTGCGAGGCACCTCCATATGCTAAAAATAGGCCGCGGGCTCAGCCGCGCCCAAAAATACCCGCCCGAAGGCCGGGGCGCCAAGTTCGTCCAGCGGAAAAAGGCCACAAAAACGGGTGGGCTATAGCCTTGGGGGGTGGGGCCGGCCCACTTCGTCCGCCGGACTTGGAATGGCGCGAGACTTTGCAAGGCGCCTCCGTGCGCCAAAAATAGGCCATGGGCACAGCTGCACCCAAAAATACCCGCCCGAAGGCCGGGGCGCCAAGTTCGTCCAGCGGAAAAAGGCCACAAAAACGGGTGGGCTATAGCCTTGGGGGGTGGGGCTGGCCAACTTCGTCCGCCGGACTCGGAATGGCGCGAGACTTTGTGAGGCGCCTAAGTGTTCCAAAAATAGGCCGCGGGCAACGCCGCACCCAAAAATACCCGCTCAAAGGCCGGGGCGCCAAGTTCGTCCAGCCGAAAAAGGCCACAAAAACGGGTGGGCTATAGCCTTGGGGGGTGGGGCTGGCCAACTTCCTCCGCCGGACTCGGAATGGCGCGAGACTTTGCGAGGCGCCTCCGTATGCCAAAAATAGGCAGCGGGCTCAGCCGCGCCCAAAAATACCCGCCCGAAGGCCGGGGCGCCAAGTTCATCCTCCGGTAAAAGGCCACAAAAACGGGTGGGCTACAGCCTTGGGGGGTGGGGCCGGCCAACTTCGTCCGCCAAACTCGGAATAGCGCGAGACTTTGCGAGGCACCTCCGTGTGCCAAAAATAGGCCGCGGGCACAGCCGCGCCCAAAAATACCCCCCCGGAGGCCGGGGCGCCAAAACCCCCCAGCGGAAAAACGGCCACAAAAACGGGTGGGCTATAGCCTTGGGGGGTGGGGCTGGCCAACTTCGTCCGCCGGACTCGGAATGGCGCGAGACTTTGCGAGGCGCCTCCGTGTGCCAAAAATAGGCCGCGGACACAGCTGCGCCCAAAAATACCCCCCCGGAGGCCGGGGCGCCAACTTCGTCCAGTGGAAAAAGGCCACAAAAACGGGTGGGCTATAGCCGTGGGGGGTGGGGCTGGCCAACCTGTCGGGCCGGACTCGGAATGGCGCGAGACTTTGCGAGGCGCCTCCGTATGCCAAAAATAGGCCGCGGACTCAGCCGCGCCGAAAAATACCCGCCCGAAGGCCGGGGCGCCAAGCTCGTCCAGCGGAAAAAGGCCACAAAAACGGGTGGGCTATAGCCTTGGGGGTGGGGCTGGCCAACCGTCCGCCGACTCGGACTGGCGCGAGACTTGCGAGGCAGCTCCGTGTGTGCCAAAAATAGGCCGCGGGCTCAGCCGCGTAAAAAAATACCCGCCCGAAGGCCGGGCGCCAAGCTCGTCCAGCGGAAAAGGCCAAAAAAACGGTGGGCTATAGCCTTGGGGGTGGGGCTGGCCAACCCTGTCCGCCGGACTCGGACTGGCGCGAGACTTCATGAGGCAGCTCCGTGTGCCAAAAATAGGCCGCGGGCACAGCCGCGCCCAAAAATACCCGCCCGAAGGCCGGGCGCCAAGTTCGTCCAGCGGAAAAGGCCACAAAACGGGTGGGCTATAGCCTTGGGGGTGGGGCTGGCCCACCGTCCGCCTCGGACTCGGAATGGCACGAGACTTTGCGAGGCACCTCCGTGTGCTGGGGCCAGGCCGCGGGCACAGCCGCGCCCAAAAATACCCGCCCGAAGGCCGGGGCGCCAACTTCGTCCAGCGGAAAAAGCCACAAAAACGGGTGGGCTATAGCCTTGGGGGGTGGGGCTGGCCAACTTCGTCCGTCGGACTCGGAATGGCGCGAGACTTTGCGAGGCACCTCCGTGTGCCAAAAATAGGCCGCGGGCACAGCCGCTCCCAAAAATACCCGCCCGAAGGCCGGGGCGCCAAGTTCGTCCAGCGGTAAAAGGCCACAAAAACGGGTGGGCTATAGCCTTGGGGGGTGAGGCTGGCCAACTTCGTCCGTCGGACTCGGAATGGCGCGAGACTTTGCGAGGCGCCTCCGTGTGCCAAAAATAGGCCGCGCCCACAGCCGTACCCAAAAATACCAGCCCGAAGGCCGGGGCGCCAAGTTCGTCCAGCGGTAAAAGGCCACAAAAACGGGCGGGCTATAGCCTTGGGGGGTGGGGCTGGCCAACTTCGTCCGCCGGACTCGGAATGGCGCGAGACATTGCGAGGCGCCTCCGTGCGCCAAAAATAGGCCGTGGGCACAGCCGCGCCCAAAAATACCCGCCCGAAGGCCGGGGCGCCAAGTTCGTCCAGCGGAAAAAGGCCACAAAAACGGGTGGGCTATAGCCTTGGGGGGTGGGGCCGGCCAACTTCGTCCGCCGGACTCGGAATGGCGCGAGACTTTGCGAGGCGCCTCCGTGCACCAAAAATAGGCCGTGGGCACAACCGCGCCCAAAAATACCCGCCCGAAGGCCGGGGCGCCAAGTTCGTCCAGCGGAAAAAGGCCACAAAAACGGGTGGGCTATAGCCTTGGGGGGTGGGGCTGGCCAACTTCGTCCGCCGGACTCGGAATGGCGCGAGACTTTGCGAGGCGCCTCCGTGTTCCAAAAATAGGCCGCGGGCAATGCCGCGCCCAAAAATACCCGCTCGAAGGCCGGGGCGCCAAGTTCGTCCAGCGGAAAAAGGCCACAAAAACGGGTGGGCTGTAGCCTTGGGGGGTGGGGCTGGCCAACTTCCTCCGCCGGACTCGGAATGGTGCGAGACTTTGCGAGGCGCCTCCGTATGCCAAAAGTAGGCAGCGGGCTCAGCCGCGCCCAAAAATACCCGCCCGAAGGCCGGGGCGCCAAGTTCGTCCACCGGTAAAAGGCCACAAAAACGGGTGGGCTACAGCCTTGGGGGGTGGGGCCGGCCAACTTCGTCCGCCAAACTCGGAATGGCGCGAGACTTTGCGAGGCACCTCCGTGTGCCAAAAATAGGCCGCGGGCACAGCCGCGCCCAAAAATACCCCCCGGAGGCCGGGGCGCCAACTTCGTCCAGTGGAAAAAGGCCACAAAAACGGGTGGGCTATAGCCTTGGGGGGTGGGGCTGGCCAACTTCGTCCGCCGGACTCGGAATGGCGCGAGACTTTGCGAGGCGCCTCCGTGTGCCAAAAATAGGCCGCGGACACAGCTGCGCCCAAAAATACCCGCCCGAAGGCCTGGGCGCCAAGTTCTTCCAGCGGTAAAAGGCCACAAAAACGGGTGGGCTATAGCCTTGGGGGGTGGGGCTGGCCAACTTCGTCCGCCGGGCTCGGAATGGCGTGAGACTTTGCGAGGCACCTCCATATGCCAAAAATAGGCCGCGGGCTCAGCCGCGCCCAAAAATACCCGCCCGAAGGCCGGGGCGCCAAGTTCGTCCAGCGGAAAAAGGCCACAAAAACGGGTGGGCTATAGCCTTGGGGGGTGGGGCCGGCCAACTTCGTCCGCCGGACTTGGAATGGCGCGAGACTTTGCAAGGCGCCTCCGTGCGCCAAAAATAGGCCGTGGGCACAGCCGCACCCAAAAATACCCGCCCGAAGGCCGGGGCGCCAAGTTCGTCCAGCGGAAAAAGGCCACAAAAACGGGTGGGCTATAGCCTTGGGGGGTGGGGCTGGCCAACTTCGTCCGCCGGACTCGGAATGGCGCGAGACTTTGCGAGGCGCCTCCGTGTTCCAAAAATAGGCCACGGGCAATGCCGCGCCCAAAAATACCCGCTCAAAGGCCGGGGCGCCAAGTTCGTCCAGCGGAAAAAGGCCACAAAAACGGGTGGGCTATAGCCTTGTGGGGTGGGGCTGGCCAACTTCCTCCGCCGGACTCGGAATGGCGCGAGACTTTGCGAGGCGCCTCCGTATGCCAAAAATAGGCAGCGGGCTCAGCCGCGCCCAAAAATACCAGCCCGAAGGCCGGGGCGCCAAGTTCGTCCACCGGTAAAAGGCCACAAAAACGGGTGGGCTACTGACCTTGGGGGTGGGGCCGGCCAACTTCTGTCCCGCCAAACTCGGAATAGCGAGACTTTGCGAGGCACCTCTGTGTGCAAAAAAAATAGGCCTTGGCTCAGCCGCGCCTAAAAATACCCCGGAGGCCGGGGCGCCAACTTCGTCCAGTGGAAAAAGGCCACAAAACGGGTGGGCTATAGCCTTGGGGGGTGGGGCTGGCCAACTTCGTCCGCCGGACTCGGAATGGCGCGAGACTTTGCGAGGCGCCTCCGTGTGCCAAAAATAGGCCGCGGACACAGCTGCGCCCAAAAATACCCGCCCGAAGCCCTGGGCGCCAAGTTCTTCCAGCGGTAAAAGGCCACAAAAACGGGTGGGCTATAGCCTTGGGGGGTGGGGCTGGCCAACTTCCTCCGCCGGACTCGGAATGGCGTGAGACTTTGCGAGGCACCTCCGTATGCCAAAAATAGGCCGCGGACTCAGCCGCACCCAAAAATACCCGCCCGAAGGCCGGGGCGCCAAGCTCGTCCAGCGGTAAAAGGCCACAAAAACGGGTGGGCTATAGCCTTGGGGGGTGGGGCTGGCCCACTTCGTCCGCCGGACTCGGAATGGCACGAGACTTTGCGAGGCACCTCCGTGTGCCAAAAATAGGCCGCGGGCACAGCCGCGCCCAAAAATACCCGCCCGAAGGCCGGGGCGCCAACTTCGTCCAGCGGAAAAAGCCACAAAAACGGGTGGGCTATAGCCTTGGGGGGTGGGGCTGGCCAACTTCGTCCGTCGGACTCGGAATGGCGCGAGACTTTGCGAGGCACCTCCGTGTGCCAAAAATAGGCCGCGGACACAGCCGCTCCCAAAAATACCCGCCCGAAGGCCGGGGCGCCAAGTTCGTCCAGCGGTAAAAGGCCACAAAAACGGGTGGGCTATAGCCTTGGGGGGTGAGGCTGGCCAACTTCGTCCGTCGGACTCGGAATGGCGCGATACTTTGCGAGGCGCCTCCGTGTGCCAAAAATAGGCCGCGCCCACAGCCGTACCCAAAAATACCAGCCCGAAGGCCGGGGCGCCAAGTTCGTCCAGCGGTAAAAGGACATAAAACGGGCGGGCTATAGCCTTGGGGGGTGGGGCTGGCCAACTTCGTCCGCCGGACTCGGAATGGCGCGAGACTTTGCGAGGCGCCTCCGTGCGCCAAAAATAGGCCGTGGGCACAGACGCGCCCAAAAATACCCGCCCGAAGGCCGGGGCGCCAAGTTCGTCCAGCGGAAAAAGGCCACAAAAACGGGTGGGCTATAGCCTTGGGGGGTGGGGCCGGCCAACTTCGTCCGCGGACTCGGACTGGCGCGAGACCTTGCGAGGCGCCTCCGTGCTCCATAAATAGGCCGGGGCCACAGCCGCGCCCAAAAATAGCCTCCCGAAGGCCGGGGCGCCATGTTCGTACAGCGGAAAAAGGCCACAAAAACGGGTGGGCTATAGCCTTGGTGGGTGGGGCTGGCCAACTTCGTCCGCCGGACTCGGAATGGCGCGAGAATTTGCGAGGTGCCTCAGTATACCAAAAATAGCCAGGCCATGGGCACAGCCGCGCCCAAAATACCCGGGCCAAGGCCGGGCGCCAAGTTCGTCCAGCGGAAAAAGGCCACAAAAACGGGTGGGCTATAGCCTTGGGGGGTGGGGCTGGCCAACTTCCTCCGCCGGACTCGGAATGGCGCCAGACTTTGCGAGGCGCCTCTGTATGCCAAAAATAGACCGCGGACTCAGCCGCACCCAAAAATACCCGCCCTAAGGTCGGGGCGCCAAGCTCGTACAGCGGTAAAAGGCCACAAAAACGGGTGGGCTATAGCCTTGGGGGGTGGGGCTGGCCCACTTCGTCCGCCGGACTCGGAATGGCACGAGACTTTGCGAGGCAGCTCCGTGTGCCAAAAATAGGCCGCGGGCACAGCCGCACCCAAAAATACCCGCCCGAAGGCCGGGGCGCCAACTTCGTCCAGCGGAAAAAGCAACAAAAACGGGTGGGCTATAGCCTTGGGGGGTGGGGCTGGCCAACTTCGTCCGTCGGACTCGGAATGGCGCGAGACTTTGCGAGGCACCTCCGTGTGCCAAATATAGGCCGCGGGCACAGCCGCTCCCAAAAATACCCGCCCGAAGGCCGGGGCGCCAAGTTCGTCCAGCGGTAAAAGGCCACAAAAACGGGTGGGCTATAGCCTTGGGGGGTGAGGCTGGCCAACTTCGTCCGTCGGACTCGGAATGGCGCGATACTTTGCGAGGCGCCTCCGTGTGCCAAAAATAGGCCGCGCCCACAGCCGTACCCAAAAATACCAGCCCGAAGGCCGGGGCGCCAAGTTCGTCCAGCGGTAAAAGGACATAAAACGGGCGGGCTATAGCCTTGGGGGGTGGGGCTGGCCAACTTCGTCCGCCGGACTCGGAATGGCGCGAGATTTGCGAGGCGCCTCCGTGCATAAAAATAGGCCGTGGGCACAGACGCGCCTAAAAATACCTGCCCAAGGCCGGGCGCCAAGTTCGTCCAGCGGAAAAAGGCCACAAAAACGGGTGGGCTATAGCCTTGGGGTGGGGCGGCCAACCGTCCGCCGGACTCGGAATGGCGCGAGACTTTGCGAGGTGCCTCCGTGCGCCAAAAATAGGCCGTGGCCACAGCCGCGCTTAAAAATACCCGCCCGAAGGCCGGGCGCCAAGTTCGTCCAGCGGAAAAAGGCCACAAAACGGGTGGGCTATAGCCTTGGGGGTGGGGCTGGCCAACATCGTCCGCCCGGACTCGGAATGGCGCGAGACTTTGCGAGGTGCCTCCGTGTGCTGTGGGCCAGGCCGCGGGCACAGCCGCGCCCCAAAATACCCGCTCAAGGTCGGGGGCGCCAAGTTCGTCCAGCGGAAAAAGGCCACAAAAACGGGTGGGCTATAGCCTTGGGGGGTGGGGCTGGCCAACTTCCTCCGCCGGACTCGGAATGGCGCGAGACTTTGCGAGGCGCCTCCGTATGCCAAAAATAGGCAGCGGGCTCAGCCGCGCCCAAAAATACCCGCCCGAAGGCCGGGGCGCCAAGTTCGTCCACCGGTAAAAGGCCACAAAAACGGGTGGGCTACAGCCTTGGGGGGTGGGGCCGGCCAACTTCGTCCGCCAAACTCGGAATGGCGCGAGACTTTGCGAGGCACCTCCGTGTGCCAAAAATAGGCCGCGGGCACAGCCGCGCCCAAAAATACCCCCCCGGAGGCCGGGGCGCCAACTTCGTCCAGTGGAAAAAGGCCACAAAAACGGGTGGGCTATAGCCTTGGGGGGTGGGGCTGGCCAACTTCGTCCGCCGGACTCGGAATGGCGCGAGACTTTGCGAGTCGCCTCCGTGTGCCAAAAATAGGCCGCGGACACTGCTGCGCCCAAAAATACCCGCCCGAAGGCCTGGGCGCCAAGTTCTTCCAGCGGTAAAAGGCCACAAAAACGGGTGGGCTATAGCCTTGGGGGGTGGGGCTGGACAACTTCCTCCGCCGGAATCGGAATGGCGTGAGACTTTGCGAGGCACCTCCGTATGCCAAAAATAGGCCGCGGGCTCAGCCGCGCCCAAAAATACCCGCCCGAAGGCCGGGGCGCCAAGTTCGTCCAGCAGAAAAAGGCCACAAAAACGGGTGGGCTATAGCCTTGGGGGGTGGGGCCGGCCAACTTCGTCCGCCGGACTTGGAATGGCGCGAGACTTTGCGAGGCGCCTCCGTGCGCCAAAAATAGGCCGTGGGCACAGCCGCGCCCAAAAATACCCCCCCGAAGGCCGGGGCGCCAAGTTCGTCCACCGGTAAAAGGCCACAAAAACGGGTGGGCTACAGCCTTGGGGGGTGGGGCCGGCCAACTTCGTCCGCCAAACTCGGAATGGCGCGAGACTTTGCGAGGCACCTCCGTGTGCCAAAAATAGGCCGTGGGCACAGCCGCGCCCAAAAATACCCCCCCGGAGGCCGGGGTGCCAACTTCGTCCAGTGGAAAAAGGCCACAAAAACGGGTGGGCTATAGCCTTGGGGGGTGGGGCTGGCCAACTTCGTCCGCCTGACTCGGAATGGCGCGAGACTTTGCGAGGCGCCTCCGTGTGCCAAAAATAGGCCGCGGACACAGCTGCGCCCAAAAATACCCGCCCGAAGGCCTGGGCGCCAAGTTCTTCCAGCGGTAAAAGGCCACAAAAACGGGTGGGCTATAGCCTTGGGGGGTGGGGCTGGCCAACTTCCTCCGCCGGACTCGGAATGGCGTGAGACTTTGCGAGGCACCTCCGTATGCCAAAAATAGGCCGTGGGCTCAGCCGCGCCCAAAAATACCCGCCCGAAGGCCGGGGCGCCAAGCTCGTCCAGCGGTAAAAGGCCACAAAAACGGGTGGGCTATAGCCTTGGGGGGTGGGGATGGCCAACTTCGTCCGCCGGACTCGGAATGGCACGAGACTTCATGAGGCAGCTCCGTGTGCCAAAAATAGGCCGCGGGCACAGCCGCGTCCAAAAATACCCGCCCGAAGGCCGGGGCGCCAAGTTCGTCCAGCGGAAAAAGGCCATAAAAACGGGTGGGCTATAGCCTTGGGGGGTGGGGCTGGCCCACTTCGTCCGCCGGACTCGGAATGGCACGAGACTTTGCGAGGCACCTCCGTGTGCCAAAAATAGGCCGCGGGCATAGCCGCGTCCAAAAATACCCGCCCGAAGGCCGGGGCGCCAACTTCGTCCAGCGGAAAAAGCCACGAAAACGGGTGGGCTATAGCCTTGGGGGGTGGGGCTGGCCAACTTCGTCCGTCGGACTCGGAATGGCGCGAGACTTTGCGAGGCACCTCCGTGTGCCAAAAATAGGCCGCGCCCACAGCCGTACCCAAAAATACCAGCCCGAAGGCCGGGGCGCCAAGTTCGTCCAGCGGTAAAAGGCCACAAAAACGGGTGGGCTATAGCCTTGGGGGGTGGGGCTGGCCAACTTCGTCCGCCGGACTCGGAATGGCGCGAGACTTTGCGAGGCGCCTCCGTGCGCCAAAAATAGGCCGTGGGCACAGCCGCGCCCAAAAATACCCGCCCGAAGGCCGGGGCGCCAAGTTCGTCCAGCGGAAAAAGGCCACAAAAACGGGTGGGCTATAGGCTTGGGGGTGGGGCCGGCCAACCGGGTCCGCCGGACTCGGAATGGCGCGAGACTTTGCGAGCCGCCCCGTGCGCCTAAAAATAGGCCGTGGGCACAGCCGCGCCCAAAATACCCGCCCGAAGGCCAGGGCGCCAAGTTCGTCCAGCGGAAAAAGGCCACAAAAACGGGTGGGCTATAGCCTTGGGGGGTGGGGCTGGCCAACTTCGTCCGCCGGACTCGGAATGGCGTGAGACTTTGCGAGGCACCTCCGTATGCCAAAAATAGGCCGCGGGCTCAGCCGCGCCCAAAAATACCCGCCCGAAGGCCGGGGCGCCAAGCTCGTCCAGCGGTAAAAGGCCACAAAAACGGGTGGGCTATAGCCTTGGGGGGTGGGGCTGGCCAACTTCGTCCGCCGGACTCGGACTGGCGCGAGACTTCATGAGGCAGCTCCGTGTGCCAAAAATAGGCCGCGGGCACAGCCGCGTCCAAAAATACCCGCCCGAAGGCCGGGGCGCCAAGTTCGTCCAGCGGAAAAAGGCCACAAAAACGGGTGGGCTATAGCCTTGGGGGGTGGGGCTGGCCAACTTCGTCCGCCGGACTCGGAATGGTACGAGACTTTGCGAGGCGCCTCCGTGCACCAAAAATAGGCCGCGGGCACAGCCACGCCCAAAAATACCCGCCCGTAGGCCGGGGCGCGAAGTTCGTCCAGCGGAAAAATGTCACAAAAACGGGTGGGCTATAGCCTTGGGGGGTGGGGCCGGCCAACTTCGTCTGCCGGACTCGGAATGGCGCGAGACTTTGCGAGGCGCCTCCGTGCGCCAAAAATAGGCCGTGGGCACAGCCGCGCCCAAAAATACCCGCCCGAAGGCCGGGGCGCCAAGTTCGTCCAGCGGAAAAAGGCCACAAAAACGGGTGGGCTATAGCCTTGGGGGGTGGGGCTGGCCAACTTCCTCCGCCGGACTCGGAATGGCGTGAGACTTTGCGAGGCACCTCCGTATGCCAAAAACCGCGCCCAAAAATACCCGCCCGAAGGCCGGGGCGCCAAGCTCGTCCAGCGGTAAAAGGCCACAAAAACGGGTGGGCTATAGCCTTGGGGGGTGGGGCTGGCCAACTTCGTCCGCCGGACTCGGAATGGCGCGAGACTTCATGAGGCAGCTCCGTGTGCCAAAAATAGGCCGCGCCCACGGCCGTACCCAAAAATACCAGCCCGAAGGCCGGGGCGCCAAGTTCGTCCAGCGGTAAAAGGCCACAAAAACGGGCGGGCTATAGCCTTGGGGGGTGGGGCTGGCCAACTTCGTCCGCCGGACTCGGAATGGCGCGAGACTTTGCGAGGTGCCTCCGTGCGCCAAAAATAGGCCGTGGGCACAGCCGCGCCCAAAAATACCCGCCCGAAGGCCGGGGCGCCAAGTTCGTCCAGCGGAAAAAGGCCACAAAAACGGGTGGGCTATAGCCTTGGGGGGTGGGGCCGGCCAACTTCGTCCGCCGGGCTCGGAATGGCGCGAGACTTTGCGAGGCGCCTCCGTGCGCCAAAAATAGGCCGTGGGCACAGCCGCGCCCAAAAATACCCGCCCGAAGGCCGGGGCGCCAAGTTCGTCCAGCGGAAAAAGGCCACAAAAACGGGTGGCCTATAGCCTTGGGGGGTGGGGCTGGCCAACTTCGTCCGTTGGACTCGGAATGGCGCGAGACTTTGCGAGGCGCCTCCGTGTTCCAAAAATAGGCCGCGGGCAATGCCGCGCCCAAAAATACACGCTCGAAGGCGGGGGCGCCAAGTTCGTCCAGCGGAAAAAGGCCACAAAAACGGGTGGGCTATAGCCTTGGGGGGTGGGGCCGGCCAACTTCGTCCACCGGACTCGGAATGGCGCGAGACTTTGCGAGGCACCTCCGTGCGCCAAAACTAGGCCGTGGGCACAGCCGCGCCCAAAAATACCCGCCCGAAGGCCGGGGCGCCAAGTTCGTCCAGCGGAAAAAGCCACAAAAACGGGTGGGCTATAGCCTTGGGGGGTGGGGCTGGCCAACTTCGTCCGCCGGACTCGGAATGGCGCGAGACTTTGCGAGGTGCCACCGTGTGCCAAAAATAGGCCGCGGGCACCGCCGCGTCGAAAAAAACCCGCCCGATGGCCGGGGCGCCAAGTTCATCCAGCGGAAAAAGGCCACAAAAACGGGTGGGCTATAGCCTTGGGGAGTGGGGCTGGCCAACTTCGTCCGCCGGACTCTGAATGGCGCGAGACTTTGTGAAGCGCCTCCGTGTGTGAAAAATAGGCCGCGGCGACAGCCGCGCCCAAAAATATCCGCCCGAAGGCAGGGGCGCCAAGTTCGTCCAGCGGAAAAAGGCCACAAAAACGGGTGGGCTATAGCCTTGGGGGGTGTGGCTGGCCCACTTCGTCCGCCGGACTCGGAATGGCGCGAGACTTTGCGAGGCGCCTCCGTGTACCAAAAATAGGCCGCAGGCACAGCCGCGCCCAAAAATACCCGCCCGAAGGCCGGGGCGCCAAGTTCGTCCAGCGGTAAAAGGCCACAAAAACGGGTGGGCTATAGCCTTGGGGGGTGGGGCTGGCCCACTTCGTCCGCCGGACTCGGAATGGCGCGAGACTTTGCGAGGCGCCTCCGTGTGCCAAAAATAGGCCGCGGGCACAGCCGCGCCAAAAAATACCCCCCCGAAGGCCGGGGCGCCAAGTTCGTCCAGCGGAAAGGGCCACAAAAACGGGTGGGCAATAGCCTTAGGGGGTGGGGCTGGCCAACTTCGTCCGCCGGACTCGGAATGGCGCGAGACTTTTCGAGGCACCTCCGTGTGCCAAAAACAGGCCGCGG
Source organism: Citrus cavaleriei (assembly GCA_030448935.1). Lineage (NCBI taxonomy): Eukaryota > Viridiplantae > Streptophyta > Magnoliopsida > Sapindales > Rutaceae > Citrus > Citrus cavaleriei. Next base: position 13,760 of record JAUJEM010000373.1, read on the forward strand.
GCACTGCCGCGCCAAAAATACCCGCCCGAAGGCCGGGCGCCAAGTTCGTCCAGCGAAAAAGGCCACAAAACGGGTGGCCTATAGCCTTGGGGGTGGGGCTGGCCAACCGTCCGCCGGACTCGGAATGGCGCGAGACTTTGCGAGGCGCCTCCGTGTGCCAAAAATAGGCCACGGGCACAGCCGCCAAAACTACCCGCCCGAAGGCCGGGGCGCCAAGTTCGTCCAGCGGAAAAAGGCCACAAAAACGGGTGGGCTATAGCCTTGGGGGGTGGGGCTGGCCAACTTCGTCTGCCGGACTTGGAATGGCGCGAGACTTTGCGAGGCGCCTCCGTGTGCCAAAAATAGGCCACGGCCACAGCCGCGCCCAAAAAAACCCGCCCGACGGCCGGGGCGCCAAGTATGTCCAGCGGAAAAAGGCCACAAAAACAGGTGGGCTATAGCCTTGGGGGGTGGGGCTGGGCAACCGTCCGCGGACTCGGAATGGCGCGAGACTTTGCGAGGCGCCTCCGTGCGCCAAAAATAGGCCGTGGGCACAGCCGCGCCCAAAAATACCCGCCCGAAGGCCGGGGCGCCAAGTTCGTCCAGCGGAAAAAGGCCACAAAAACGGGTGGGCTATAGCCTTGGGGGGTGGGGCTGGCCAACTTCGTCCGCTGGACTCGGAATGGCGCGAGACTTTGCGAGGCACCTCCGTGTTCCAAAAATAGGCCGCGGGCAAAGCCGCGCCCAAAAATACCCGCCCGAAGACAGGGGCGACAAGGTAGTCCAGCGGAAAGAGGCCACAAAAACGGGTAGGCAAAAGCCTTGGGGGGTGGGGCCGGCCAACTTCGCCCACCGGACTCGGAATGGCGCGAGACTTTGCGAGGCACCTCCGTGCGCAAAACTAGGCCGTGGCGCAGCCGCGCCCAAAAATACCCGCCCGAAGGCCGGGCGCCAAGTTCGTCCAGCGGAAAAGCCACAAAACCGGGTGGGCTATCGCCTTGGGGGTGGGGCTGGCCTACTTCGTCCGCCGGACGCGGAATGGCGCGAGACTTTGCGAGGTGCCACCGTGTGCCAAAAATAGGCCGCGGGCACCGCCGCGTCGAAAAAAACCCGCCCGATGGCCGGGCGCCAAGTTCATCCATCGGAAAAAGGCCACAAAACGGGTGGGCTATAGCCTTGGGGGAGTGGGGCTGGCCAACCGTCCCGCCGGACTCTGAATGGCGCGAGACTTTGTGAAGCGCCTCCGTGTGTGAGGGGCCAGGCATGGCGACAGCCGCGCCCAAAAATATCCGCCCGAAGGCAGGGGCGCCAAGTTCGTCCAGCGGAAAAAGGCCACAAAAACGGGTGGGCTATAGCCTTGGGGGGTGTGGCTGGCCCGCTTCGTCCGCCGGACTCGGAATGGCGCGAGACTTTGCGAGGCGCCTCCGTGTGCAAAAAATAGGTCAGGTTGAGGGGCACAGCCGCGCCCAATAATACCCGCCCGAAGGCCGGGGCGCCAAGTTCGTACAGCGGGAAAAGGCCACAAAAACGGGTGGGAGATAGCCTTGAGGGGTGGGGCTGGCCAACTTCGTACGCCGGACTCGGAATGGCGCGAGACTTTGCGAGGCGCCTCCGTGTACCAAAAATAGGCCGCGGGCACAGCCGCGCCCAAAAATACCCGCCCGAAGGCCGGGGCGCCAAGTTCGTCCAGCGGTAAAAGGCCACAAAAACGGGTGGGCTATAGCCTTGGGGGGTGGGGCTGGCCCACTTCGTCCGCCGGACTCGGAATGGCGCGAGACTTTGCGAGGCGCCTCCGTGTGCCAAAAATAGGCCGCGGGCACAGCCGCGCCAAAAAATACCCCCCCGAAGGCCGGGGCGCCAAGTTCGTCCAGCGGAAAGGGCCACAAAAACGGGTGGGCAATAGCCTTAGGGGGTGGGGCTGGCCAACTTCGTCCGCCGGACTCGGAATGGCGCGAGACTTTTCGAGGCACCTCCGTGTGCCAAAAACAGGCCGCGGGCACAGCCGCGCCCAAAAATACCCGCCCGAAGGCCGGGGCGCCAAGTTCGTCCAGCCGAAAAAGGCCACAAAAACGGGTGGGCTATAGCCTTGGGGGGTGGGGCTGGCCAACTTCGTCCGCCGGACTCGGAATGGCGCGAGACTTTGCGAGGCGCCTCCGTGTGCCAAAAATAGGCCACGGGCACAGCCGCGCCCAAAAATACCCGCCCGAGGGACGGGGCGCCAAGTTCGTCCAGCGGAAAAAGGCCACAAAAACGGGTGGGCTATAGCCTTGGGGGGTGGGGCTGGCCAACTTCGTCTGCCGGACTTGGAATGGCGCGAGACTTTGCGAGGCGCCTCCGTGTGCCAAAAATAGGCCACGGCCACAGCCGCGCCCAAAAAAACCCGCCCGACGGCCGGGGCGCCAAGTATGTCCAGCGGAAAAAGGCCACAAAAACAGGTGGGCTATAGCCTTGGGGGGTGGGGCTGGGCAACTTCGTCCGCCGGACTCGGAATGGCGCGAGACTTTGCGAGGCGCCTCCGTGCGCCAAAAATAGGCCGTGGGCACAGCCGCGCCCAAAAATACCCGCCCGAAGGCCGGGGCGCCAAGTTCGTCCAGCGGAAAAAGGCCACAAAAACGGGTGGGCTATAGCCTTGGGGGGTGGGGCTGGCCAACTTCGTCCGCTGGACTCGGAATGGCGCGAGACTTTGCGAGGCACCTCCGTGTTCCAAAAATAGGCCGCGGGCAATGCCGCGCCCAAAAATACCCGCCCGAAGACGGGGGCGCCAAGTTCGTCCAGCGGAAAAAGGCCACAAAAACGGGTGGGCTATAGCCTTGGGGGGTGGGGCCGGCCAACTTCGTCCACCGGACTCGGAATGGCGCGAGACTTTGCGAGGCACCTCCGTGCGCCAAAACTAGGCCGTGGGCGCAGCCGCGCCCAAAAATACCCGCCCGAAGGCCGGGGCGCCAAGTTCGTCCAGCGGAAAAAGCCACAAAAACGGGTGGGCTATAGCCTTGGGGGTGGGGCTGGCCAACTTCGTCCGCCGGACTCGGAATGGCGCGAGACTTTGCGAGGTGCCACCGTGTGCCAAAAATAGGCCGCGGGCACCGCCGCGTCGAAAAAAACCCGCCCGATGGCCGGGGCGCCAAGTTCATCCAGCGGAAAAAGGCCACAAAAACGGGTGGGCTATAGCCTTGGGGAGTGGGGCTGGCCAACTTCGTCCGCCGGACTCTGAATGGCGCGAGACTTTGCGAAGCGCCTCCGTGTGTGAAAAATAGGCCGCGGCGACAGCCGCGCCCAAAAATATCCGCCCGAAGGCCGGGGCGCCAAGTTCGTCCAGCGGTAAAAGGCCACAAAAACGGGTGGGAGATAGCCTTGGGGGGTGGGGCTGGCCAACTTCGTACGCCGGACTCGGAATGGCGCGAGACATTGCGAGGCGTCTCCGTGTACCAAAAATAGGCCGCAGCCACAGCCGCGCCCAAAAATACCCGCCCGAAGGCCGGGGTGCCAAGTTCGTCCAGCGGTAAAAGGCCACAAAAACGGGTGGGCTATAGCCTTGGGGGGTGGGGCTGGCCCACTTCGTCCGCCGGACTCGGAATGGCGCGAGACTTTGCGAGGCGCCTCCGTGTGCCAAAAATAGGCCGCGGGCACAGCCGCGCCAAAAAATACCCCCCCGAAGGCCGGGGCGCCAAGTTCGTCCAGCGGAAAGGGCCACAAAAACGGGTGGGCAATAGCCTTAGGGGGTGGGGCTGGCCAACTTCGTCCTCCGGACTCGGAATGGCGCGAGACTTTTCGAGGCACCTCCGTGTGCCAAAAACAGGCCGCGGGCACAGCCGTGCCCAAAAATACCCGCCCGAAGGCCGGGGCGCCAAGTTCGTCCAGCCGAAAAAGGCCACAAAAACGGGTGGGCTATAGCCTTGGGGGGGGGGGGCTGGCCAACTTCGTCCGCCGGACTCGGAATGGCGTCCGCCGGACTCGGAATGGCGCGAGACTTTGCGAGGCGCCTCCGTGTGCCAAAAATAGGCCACGGGCACAGCCGCGCCCAAAAATACCCGCCCGAGGGACGGGGCGCCAAGTTCGTCCAGCGGAAAAAGGCCACAAAAACGGGTGGGCTATAGCCTTGGGGGGTGGGGCTGGCCAACTTCGTCTGCCGGACTTGGAATGGCGCGAGACTTTGCGAGGCGCCTCCGTGTGCCAAAAATAGGCCACGGCCACAGCCGCGCCCAAAAATACCCGCCCGACGGCCGGGGCGCCAAGTATGTCCAGCGGAAAAAGGCCACAAAAACAGGTGGGCTATAGCCTTGGGGGGTGGGGCTGGCCAACTTCGTCCGCCGGACTCGGAATGGCGCGAGACTTTGCGAGGCGCCTCCGTGTGCCAAAAATAGGCCGCGGGCGTAGCCGCGCCCAAAAATACCCGCCCGAAGGCCGGGGCGCCAAGTTCGTCCAGCGGTAAAAGGCCACAAAAATAGGTGGGCTATAGCCTTGGGGGGTGGGGCTGGCCAACTTCATCCGCCGGACTCGGAATGGCGCGAGACTTTGCGAGGCGCCTCCGTGTGCCAAAAATAGGCCGGGGGCACAGTTGCGCACAAAAATACCCGCCCGAAGGCCAGGGCACCAAGTTCGTCCAGCGGCAAATGGCCACAAAATCGGGTGGGCTTTGGCCTTGGGGGGTGGGGCTGGCCAACTTCGTCCGCCGGAATCGGAATGGCGCGAGACTTTACGAGGCGCCTCCGTGTGCCAAAAATAGGCCGCGGGCACAGCCGCACTAAAAATACCCGCCCAAGGCCGGGCGCCAAGTTCGTCCAGCGGAAAAAGGCCACAAAACGGGTGGGCTATAGCCTTGGGGGTGGGGCTGGCCAACCCGTCCGCCGGACTCGGAATGGTGCGAGACTTTACGAGGCGCCTCCGTGTGCCAAAAAATAGGCCGCGGACACAGCCGCGCCTAAAAAAATAACAGCCCGAAGGCCGGGGCGCCAAGTTCGTCCAGCGGAAAAAGGCCACAAAAACGGGTGGGCTATAGCCTTGGGGGGTGGGTCTGGCCAACTTCGTCCGCCGGACTCGGAATGGCGCGAGACTTTGCGAGGCGCCTCCGTGTGCCAAAAATAGGCCGGGGGCACAGCCGCGCACAAAAATACCCGCCCGAAGGCCAGGGCACCAAGTTCGTCCAGCGGCAAATGGCCACAAAATCGGGTGGGCTTTGGCCTTGGGGGGTGGGGCTGGCCAACTTCGTCCGCCGGAATCGGAATGGCGCGAGACTTTACGAGGCGCCTCCGTGTGCCAAAAATAGGCCGCGGACACAGCCGCGCCCAAAAATAACAGCCCGAAGGCCGGGGCGCCAAGTTCGTCCAGCGGAAAAAGGCCACAAAAACGGGTGGGCTATAGCCTTGGGGGGTGGGTCTGGCCAACTTCGTCCGCCGGACTCGGAATGGCGCGAGACTTTGCGAGGCGCCTCCGTGTGCCAAAAATAGGCCGGGGGCACAGCCGCGCACAAAAATACCCGCCCGAAGGCCAAGGCACCAAGTTCGTCCAGCGGCAAATGGCCACAAAATCGGGTGGGCTTTGGCCTTGGGGGGTGGGGCTGGCCAACTTCGTGCGCCGGACTCGGAATGGCGCGGGCCTTTGCGAGGCACCTCCGTGTGCCAAAAATAGGCCGCGGGCACAGCCGCACCCAAAAATACCCGCCCGAGGGCCGCGGCGCCAAGTTCGTCCAGCGGAAAAAGGCCACAAAAACGGGTGGGCTATAGCCTTGAGGGGTGGGGCTGGCCAACTTCGTCCGCCGGACTCGGAATGGCGCGAGACTTTGCGAGGCGCCTCCGCGTGCCAAAAATAGGCCGGGGGCGCAGCCGCGCCCAAAAATACCCGCCCGAAGGCCGGGGCGCCAAGTTTGTCCAGCGGCAAAAGGCCACAAAAACGGGTGGGCTTTGGCCTTGGGGGGTGGGGCTGGCCAAATTCGTCCGCCGGACTCGGAATGGCGCGAGACTTTGCGAGGCACCTCCGTGTGCCAAATATAGGCCGCGGCCACAGCCGCGCCCAACAATACCCGCCCGAAGGCCGGGGCGCCAAGTTCGTCCAGCGGAAAAAGGCCACAAAAACGGGTGGGCTATAGCCTTGGGGGGTGGGGCTGGCCAACTTCGTCCGCCGGACTCGGAATGGCGCGAGACTTTGCGAGGCGCCTCCGTGTGCCAAAAATAGGCCGCGGGCACATCCGTGCCTAAAAATACCCGCCCGAAGGCCGGGGCGCCAAGTTCGTCCAGCGGAAAAAGGCCAGAAAAACGGGTGGGCTATAGCCTTCGGGAGTGGGGCTGGCCAACTTCGTCCGCCGGACTCGGAATGGCGCGAGACTTTGCGAGGCGCCTCCGTGTGCCAAAAATAGGCTGTGGGCACAGCCGCGTCCAAAAATACCCGCCCGAAGGCCGGGGCGCCAAGTTCGTCCAGCGGAAAAAGGCCACAAAAACGGGTGGGCTATAGCCTTGGGGGGTGGGGCTGGCCAACTTCGTCCGCCGGAATCGGAATGGCGCGAGACTTTACGAGGCGCCTCCGTGTGCCAAAAATAGGCCGCGGGCACAGCCGCGCCCAAAAATACCCGCCCGAAGGCCGGGGCGCCAAGTTCGTCCAGCGGAAAAAGGCCACAAAAACGGGTGGGCTATAGCCTTGGGGGGTGGGGCTGGCCAACTTCGTCCGCCGGACTCGGAATGGTGCGAGAGTTTACGAGGCGCCTCCGTGTGCCAAAAATAGGCCGCGGACACAGCCGCGCCCAAAAATAACAGCCCGAAGGCCGGGGCGCCAAGTTCGTCCAGCGGAAAAAGGCCACAAAAACGGGTGGGCTATAGCCTTGGGGGGTGGGTCTGGCCAACTTCGTCCGCCGGACTCGGAATGGCGCGAGACTTTGCGAGGCGCCTCCGTGTGCCAAAAATAGGCCGGGGGCACAGCCGCGCACAAAAATACCCGCCCGAAGGCCAGGGCACCAAGTTCGTCCAGCGGCAAATGGCCACAAAATCGGGTGGGCTTTGGCCTTGGGGGGTGGGGCTGGCCAACTTCGTGCGCCGGACTCGGAATGGCGCGGGCCTTTGCGAGGCACCTCCGTGTGCCAAAAATAGGCCTTGGGCACAGCCGCGCCAAAAATACCCGCCCGAGGGCCGCGGCGCCAAGTTCGTCCAGCGGAAAAAGGCCACAAAAACGGGTGGGCTATAGCCTTGAGGGGTGGGGCTGGCCAACTTCGTCCGCCGGACTCGGAATGGCGCGAGACTTTGCTAGGCGCCTCCGCGTGCCAAAAATAGGCCGGGGGCGCAGCCGCGCCCAAAAATACCCGCCCGAAGGCCGGGGCGCCAAGTTTGTCCAGCGGCAAAAGGCCACAAAAACGGGTGGGCTTTGGCCTTGGGGGGTGGGGCTGGCCAAATTCGTCCGCCGGACTCGGAATGGCGCGAGACTTTGCGAGGCACCTCCGTGTGCCAAATATAGGCCGCGGGCACAGCCGCGCCCAACAATACCCGCCCGAAGGCCGGGGCGCCAAGTTCGTCCAGCGGAAAAAGGCCAGAAAAACGGGTGGGCTATAGCCTTGGGGGGTGGGGCTGGCCAACTTCGTCCGCCGGACTCGGAATGGCGCGAGACTTTGCGAGGCGCCTCCGTGTGCCAAAAATAGGCCGCGGGCACATCCGTGCCTAAAAATACCCGCCCGAAGGCCGGGGCGCCAAGTTCGTCCAGCGGCAAAAGGCCACAAAAACGGGTGGGCTTTGGCCTTGGGGGGTGGGGCTGGCCAAATTCGTCCGCCGGACTCGGAATGGCGCGAGACTTTGCGAGGCACCTCCGTGTGCCAAATATAGGCCGCGGGCACAGCCGCGCCCAACAATACCCGCCCGAAGGCCGGGGCGCCAAGTTCGTCCAGCGGAAAAAGGCCACAAAAACGGGTGGGCTATAGCCTTGGGGGGTGGGGCTGGCCAACTTCGTCCGCCGGACTCGGAATGGCGCGAGACGTTGCGAGGCGCCTCCGTGTGCCAAAAATAGGCCGGGCGCAGCGCGCCTTAAAAATACCCGCCCGAAGGCCGGGCGCCAAGTTCGTCCAGCGGAAAAAGGCCAGAAAACGGGTGGGCTATAGCCTTGGGGGGTGGGGCTGGCCAACTTCGTCCGCGGACTCGGAATGGCGCGAGACTTTGCGAGGCTCCTCCGTGTGCCAAATATAGGCCGCGGGCACATCCGTGCCTAAAAATACCCGCCCGAAGGCCGGGGCGCCAAGTTCGTCCAGCGGAAAAAGGCCAGAAAAACGGGTGGGCTATAGCCTTCGGGAGTGGGGCTGGCCAACTTCGTCCGCCGGACTCGGAATGGCGCGAGACTTTGCGAGGCACCTCCGTGTGCCAAAAATAGGCCGCGGGCACAGCCGCGCCCAAAAATACCCGCCCGAAGGCCGGGGCGCCAAGTTCGTCCAGCGGCAAAAGGCCACAAAAACGGGTGGGCTTTGGCCTTGGGGGGTGGGGCTGGCCAACTTCGTCCGCCGGACTCGGAATGACGCGAGACTTTGCGAGGCACCTCCGTGTGCCAAAAATAGGCCGCGGGCACAGCCGCGCCCAAAAATACCCGCCCTAAGGCCGGGGCGCCATGTTCGTCCAGCGGCAAAAGGCCACAAAAACGGGTGGGCTTTGGCCTTGGGGGGTGGGGCTGGTCAACTTCGTCCGCCGGACTCGGAATGGCGCGACACTTAGCGAGGCACCTCCGTGTGCCAAAAATAGGCCGCGAGCACATCCGCGCCCAAAAATACCCGCCCGAAGGCGCACAAAAATGGGTGGGCTATAGCCTTGGGGAGTGGGGCTGGCCAACTTCGTCCGCCGGACTCGGATTGGCGCGAGACTTTGCGAGGCGCCTCCGTGTGCCAAAAATAGGCCGCGGGCACAGCCGTGCCTAAAAATACCCGCCCGAAGGCCGGGGCGCCAAGTATGTCCAGCGGAAAAAGGCCACAAAAACAGGTGGGCTATAGCCTTGGGGGGTGGGGCTGGCCAACTTCATCCGCCGGACTCGGAATGGCGCGAGACTTTGCGAGGCGCCTCCGTGTGCCAAAAACAGGCCGCGGGCACAGCCGCGCCCAAAAATACCCGCCCGAAGGCCGGGGCGCCAAGTTCGTCCAGCGGAAAAAGGCCACAAAAACGGGTGGGCTATAGCCTTGGGGGGTGGGGCAGGCCAACTTCGTCCGCCGGACTCGGAATGGCGCGAGACTTTACGAGGCGCATCCGTGTGCCAAAAATAGGCCGGGGGCGCAGCCGCGCCCAAAAATACCCGCCCGAAGGCCGGGGCGCCAAGTTCGTCCAGCGGCAAAAGGCCACAAAAACGGGTGGGCTTTGGCCTTGGGGGGTGGGGCTGGCCAACTTCGTCCGCCGGACTCGGAATGGCGCGAGACTTTGCGAGGCACCTCCGTGTGCTAAAAATAGGCCGCGGGCGCAGCCGCGCCCAAAAATACCCGCCCGAAGGCCGGGGCGCCAAGTTCGTCCAGCGGAAAAAGGCCACAAAAACGGGTGGGCTATAGCCTTGGGGGGTGGGGCTGGCCAACTTAGTCTCCAGGTCTCGTACGGGCGCGAGAATTTGCGAGGCGCCTCCGTGTGCCAAAAATAGGCCGGGGGCGCAGCCGCGCCCAAAAATACCGGCCCGAAGGCCGGGGCGCCAAGTTCGTCCAGCGGCAAAAGGCCACAAAAATGGGTGGGCTTTGGCCTTGGGGGGTGGGGCTGGCCAAATTCATCCGCCGGACTCGGAATGGCGCGAGACTTTGCGAGGCAGCTCCATGTGCCAAAAATAGGCCGCGGGCACAGCCGCGCCCAAAAATACCCTCCCGAAGGCCGGGGCGCCAAGTTCGTCCAGCAGCAAAAGGCCACAAAAACGGGTGGGCTTTGGCCTTGGGGGGTGGGGCTGGCCAACTTCGTCCGCCGGACTCGGAATGGCGCGAGACTTTGCGGGGCGCCTCCGTGTGCCAAAAATAGGCTGCGGGCACAGCCGCGCCCAAAAATACCCGCCCGAAGGCCGGGGCGCCAAGTTCGTCCAGCGGAAAAAGGCCACAAAAACGGGTGGGCTATAGCCTTGGGGGGTGGGGCTGGCCAACTTCGTCCGCCGGACTCGGAATGGCGCGAGACTTTGCGAAGCGCCTCCGTGTGCCAAAAATAGGCCGGGGGCGCAGCCGCGCATAAAAATACCCGCCCGAAGGCCGGGGCGCCAAGTTCGTCCAGCGGCAAAAGACCACAAAAACGGGTGGCCTTTGGCCTTGGGGGGTGGGGCTGGCCAACTTCGTCCGCCGGACTCTGAATGGCGCGAGACTTTGCGAGGCACCTCCGTGTGCCAAAAATAGGCCGCGGGCACAGCCGCGCCCAAAAATACCCGCCCGAAGGCCGGGGCGCCAAGTTCGTCCAGCGGAAAAAGGCCAGAAAAACGGGTGGGCTATAGCCTTGGGGGGTGGGGCTGGCCAACTTCGTCCGCCGGACTCGGAATGGCGCGAGACTTTGCGAGGCGCCTCCGTGTGCCAAAAATAGGCCGCGGGCGCAGCCACGCCAAAAAATACCCGCCCGAATGCCGGGGCGCCAAGTTCGTCCAGCGGAAAAAGGCCACAAAATCGGGTGGGCTATAGCCTTGGGGGGTGGGGCTGGCCAACTTCGTCCGCCGGACTCGGAATGGCGTCAGACTTTGCGAGGCCCCTCCATGTACCAAAAAATAGACCGCGGGCACAGCCGCGCCCAAAAATACCCGCCCGAAGGCCCGGGCGCCAAGTTCGTCCAGCGGAAAAAGGCCACAAAAACGGGTGGGCTATAGCCTTGGGGGGTGGGGCTGGCCAACTTCATCCGCCGGGCACGGAATGGCGCGAGACTTTGTGAGGCGCCTCTCTGTGCCAAAAATAGGCCGCGGGCACAGCCGCGCCCAAAAATACCCGCCCGAAGGCCGGGGCGCCAAGTTCGTCCAGCGGAAAAAGGCCACAAAAACGGGTGGGCTATAGCCTTGGGGGGTGGGGCTGGCCAACTTCGTCCGCCGGACTCGGAATGGCGCGAGACTTTGTGAGGCGCCTCCGTGTACCAAAAATAGGCCGCGGGCACAGCTGCGCCCAAAAATACCCGCCCGAAGGCCGGGGCGCCAAGTTCGTCCAGCGGAAAAAGGCCACAAAAACGCGTGGGCTATAGCCATGGGCGGTGGGACTGGCCAACTTCGTCTGCCGGACATGGAATAGCGCGAGACATTGCGAGGCGACTCCGTGTGCCAAAAATAGGCCGCGGCCACAGCCGCGCCCAAAAATACCCGCCCGAGGGACGGGGCGCCAAGTTCGTCCAGCAGAAAAAGGCCACAAAAACGGGTGGGCTATGGCCTTGGGGGGTGGGGCTGGCCAACTTCGTCTGTCGGACTTGGAATGGCGCGAGACTTTGCGAGGCGCCTCCGTGTGCCAAAAATAGGCCACGGCCACAGCCGCGCCCAAAAATACCCGCCCGAAGGCCGGGACGCCAAGTTCGTCCAGCGATAAAAGGCCACAAAAACGGGTGGGCTATAGCCTTGGGGGGTGGGGCTGGCCAACTTCGTCCGCCGGACTCGGAATGGCGCGAGACTTTGCGAGGCGCCTCCGTGTGCTAAAAATAGGCCGCGGGCACAGCCGCGCCCAAAAATACCCGCCCGAAGGCCGGGGCGCCAAGTTCGTCCAGCGGTAAAAGGCCACAAAAATAGGTGGGCTATAGCCTTGGGGGGTGGGGCTGGCCAACTTCGTCCGCCGGACTCGGAATGGCGCGAGACTTTGCGAGGCGCCTCCGTGTGGCAAAAATAGGCTGCGGGCATAGCCGCGCCCAAAAATACCCGCCCGAAGGCCGGGGCGCCAAGTTCGTCCAGCGGAAAAAGGCCACAAAAACGGGTGGGCTATAGCCTTGGGGGGTGGGGCTGGCCAACTTCGTCCGCCGGACTCGGAATGGCGCGAGGCTTTGCTAGGCGCTTCCGTGGGCCAAAAATAGGCCGCGGACACAGCCGCGCCCAAAAAAACCCGCCCGAAGGCCAGGGCGCCAAGTTCGTCCAGCGGAAAAAGGCCACAAAAACGGGTGGGCTATAGCCTTGGGGGGTGGGGCTGGCCATCTTCGTCCGCCGGACTCGGAATGGCGCGAGACTTTGCGAGGCGCCTCCATGTACCAAAAATAGGCCGCGGGCAAAGCCGCGCCCAAAAATACCGGCCCGAAGGCCGGGGCGCCAAGTTCGTCCAGCCGAAAAAGGCCACAAAAACGGGTGGGCTATAGCCGTGGGGGGTGGGGCTGGCCAACTTCGTCCGCCGGACTCGGAATGGCGCGAGACTTTGCGAGGCGCCTCCATGTGCTAAAAATAGGCCGCGGGCACAGCCGCGCCCAAAAATACCCGCCCGAAGGCCGGTGCGCCAAGTTCGTCCAGCCGAAAAAGGCCACAAAAACGGGTGGGCTATAGCCTTGGGGGGTGGGGCTGGCCAACTTCGTCCGCCGGACTCGGAATGGCGCGAGACTTTGCGAGGCACCTCCATGTGCCAAAAAATAGGCCATGGGCACAGCGCGCCAAAAATACCCGCCCAAGGCCGGGCGCCAAGTTCGTCCAGCGATAAAAGGCCACAAAAACGGGTGGGCTATAGCCTTGGGGGTGGGGCTGGCCAACTTCGTCCGCCGGACTCGGAATGGCGCGAGACTTTGCGAGGTGCCTCCGTGTGCCAAAAATAGGCCGCAGGCACAGCCGCGCCCAAAAATACCCGCCCGAAGGCCGGGGCGCCAAGTTCGTCCAGCGGTAAAAGGCCACAAAAACGGGTGGGCTATAGCCTTGGGGGGTGGGGCTGGCCAACTTCGTCCGCCGGACTCGGAATGGCGCGAGACTTTGCGAGGCGCCACCGTGTGCCAAAAATAGGCCGCGGGCACAGCCGCGCCCAAAAATACCCGCCCGAAGGCCGGGGCGCCAAGTTCGTCCAGCGGAAAAAGGCCACAAAAACGGGTGGGCTATAGCCTTGGGGGGTGGGGCTGGCCCACTTCGTCCGCCGGACACGGAATGGCGCGAGACTTTGTGAGGCGCCTCTCTGTGCCAAAAATAGGCCGCGGGCACAGCCGCGCCCAAAAATACCCGCCCGAAGGCCGGGGCGCCAAGTTCGTCCAGCGGAAAAAGGCCACAAAAACGGTTGGCCTTTGGCCTTGGGGGGTGGGGCTGGCCAACTTCGTCCGCCGGACTCGGAATGGCGCGAGACTTTGTGAGGCGCCTCCGTGTACCAAAAATAGGCCGCGGGCACAGCTGCGCCCAAAAATACCCGCCCGAAGGCCGGGGCGCCAAGTTCGTCCAGCGGAAAAAGGCCACAAAAACGCGTGGGCTATAGCCATGGGCGGTGGGACTGGCCAACTTCGTCTGCCGGACATGGAATAGCGCGAGACATTGCGAGGCGACTCCGTGTGCCAAAAATAGGCCGCGGGCACAGCCGCGCCCAAAAAGACCCGCCCGAAGGCCGGGGCGCCAAGTTCGTCCAGCGGAAAAAGGACACAAAAACGGGTGGGCTATAGCCATGGGCGGTGGGGCTGGCCAACTTTGTCTGCCGGACTTGGAATAGCGCGAGACATTGCGAGGCGACTCCGTGTGCCAAAAATAGGCCACGGGCACAGCCGCGCCCAAAAATACCCGCCCGAGGGACGGGGCGCCAAGTTCGTCCAGCGGAAAAAGGCCACAAAAACGGGTGGGCTATGGCCTTGGGGGGTGGGGCTGGCCAACTTCGTCTGTCGGACTTGGAATGGCGCGAGACTTTGCGAGGCGCCTCCGTGTGCCAAAAATAGGCCACGGCCACAGCCGCGCCCAAAAATACCCGCCCGACGGCCGGGGCGCCAAGTATGTCCAGCGGAAAAAGGCCACAAAAACAGGTGGGCTATAGCCTTGGGGGGTGGGGCTGGCCAACTTCGTCCGCCGGACTCGGAATGGCGCGAGACTTTGCGAGGCGCCACCGTGTGCCAAAAATAAGCCGCGGGCACAGCCGCGCCCAAAAATACCGGCCCGAAGGCCCGGGCGCCAAGTTCGTCCAGCGGAAAAAGGCCACAAAAACGGGTGGGCTATAGCCTTGGGGGTTGGGGCTGGCCAACTTCGTCCGCCGGACTCGGATTGGCGCGAGACTTTGTGAGGCGCCTCCGTGTACCAAAAATAGGCCGCGGGCACAGCCGCGCCCAAAAATACCCGCCCGAAGGCCGGGGCGCCAAGTTCGTCCAGCGGAAAAAGGCCACAAAAACGCGTGGGCTATAGCCATGGGCGGTGGGGCTGGCCAACTTCGTCTGCCGGACATGGAATAGCGCGAGACATTGCGAGGCGACTCCGTGTGCCAAAAATAGGCCACGGGCACAGCCGCGCCCAAAAATACCCGCCCGAGGGACGGGGCGCCAAGTTCGTCCAGCAGAAAAAGGCCACAAAAACGGGTGGGCTATGGCCTTGGGGGCGGCGCTGGCCAACTTCTTCCGCCGGACTCGGAATGGCGCGAGACATTGCGAGGCGCCTCCGTGTGCAAAAAAATAGGCCCGGGCACAGCCGCGCCCAAAAATACCCGCCCGAAGGCCGGGCGCCAAGTAGGTCCAGCGGAAAAAGGCCACAAAAACCGGTGGGCTATAGCCTTGGGGGGTGGGGCTGGCCAACTTCGTCCGCCGGACTCGGAATGGCGCGAGACTTTGCGAGGTGCCTCCGTGTGCCAAAATAGGCCGCGGGCACAGCCGCGTCCAAAAATACCCGCCCGAAGGCCGGGGCGCCAAGTTCGTCCAGCGGTAAAAGGCCACAAAAATAGGTGGGCTATAGCCTTGGGGGGTGGGGCTGGCCAACTTCATCCGCCGGACTCGGAATGGCGCGAGACTTTGCGAGGCGCCTCCGTGTGGCAAAAATAGGCCGCGGGCACAGCCGCGCCCAAAAATACCCGCCCGAAGGCCGGGGCGCCAAGTTCGTCCAGCGGAAAAAGGCCACAAAAACGGGTGGGCTATAGCCTTGGGCGGTGGGGCTGGCCAACTTCGTCTGCCGGACTTGGAATGGCGCGAGACTTTGCGAGGCGCCTCCGTGTGCCAAAAATAGGCCACGGGCACAGCCGCGCCCAAAAATACCCGCCCAAAGGCCCGGGGCGCCAAGTTCGTCCAGCGGAAAAAGGCCACAAAAACGGGTGGGCTATAGCCTTGGGGGGTGGGGCTGGCCAACTTCGTCCGCCGGACTCGGAATGGCGCGAGACTTTGCGAGGCGCCTCCGTGTGGCAAAAATAGGCCACGGGCACAGCCGCGCCCAAAAATACCCGCCCGAAGGCCGGGGCGCCAAGTTCGTCCAGCGGAAAAAGGCCACAAAAACGGGTGGGCTATAGCCTTGGGGGGTGGGGCTGGCCAACTTCGTCCGCCGGACTCGGAATGGCACGAGACTTTGCGAGGCACCTCCGTGTGCCAAAAAAAGGCCATGGCACAGCCGCGCCCAAAAATACCCGCCCGAAGGCCGGGCGCCAAGTTCGCCCAGCGGAAAAAGGCCACAAAAACGGGTGGGCTATAGCCTTGGGGGTGGGGCTGGCCAACTCGTCCGTCGGACTTGGAATGGCGCGAGACTTTGCGAGGCGCCTCCGTGTGCCAAAATAGGCCACGGCACAGCCGCGCCCAAAAAAATACCCGCCCGAAGGCCGGGCGCCAAGTATGTCCAGCGGAAAAAGGCCACAAAAACGGGTGGGCTATAGCCTTGGGGGTGGGGCTGGCCAACTCGTCCGCCGGACTCGGAATGGCGCGAGACTTTGCGAGGCACCTCCGTGCCAAAAAAATAGGCCGGGCACAGCCGCGCCAAAAATACCCGCCCGAAGGCCGGGCGCCAAGTTCGCCCAGCGGAAAAAGGCCACAAAAACGGGTGGGCTATAGCCTTGGGGGTGGGGCTGGCCAACTTCTCGTCCGCCGGACTCGGAATGGCGCGAGACTTTGCGAGGCGCCTCCGTGTGCCAAAAATAGGCCGCGGGCACAGCCGCGCCCAAAAATACCCGCCCGAAGGCCGGGCGCCAAGTTCGCCCAGCGAAAAAGGCCACAAAAACGGGTGGGCTATAGCCTTGGGGGTGGGGCTGGCCAACTCTCGTCCGCCGGACTCGGAATGGCGCGAGACTTTGCGAGGCGCCTCCGTGTGCCAAAAATAGGCCACGGCACAGCCGCGCCTAAAAATACCCCCCGAAGGCCGGGCGCCAAGTTCGTCCAGCGGAAAAAGGCCACAAAAACGGGTGGGCTATAGCCTTGGGGGTGGGGCTGGCCAACTTTGTCCGCCGGACTCGGAATGGCGAGACTTTGCGAGGCGCCTCCATAGGCCGCGGGCACAGCCGCGCCCAAAAAATACCCGCCCGAAGGCCGGGCGCCAAGTTCGTCCAGCGGAAAAAGGCCACAAAAACGGGTGGGCTATAGCCTTGGGGGTGGGGCTGGCCAACTTCGTCCGCCGGACTCGGAATGGGCGAGACTTTGCGAGGCGCCTCCGTGTGCCAAAAATAGGTCGCGGGCACAGCCGCAAAAAAATACCGCCCGAAGGCCGGGCGCCAAGTTGGTCCAGCGGAAAAAGGCCACAAAAACGGGTGGGCTATAGCCTTGGGGGTGGGGCTGGCCAACTCGTCCGCCGGACTCGGAATGGCGCGAGACTTTGCGAGGGCCCCGTGTGCCAA
Organism: Citrus cavaleriei; assembly: GCA_030448935.1. Classification (NCBI taxonomy): domain Eukaryota; kingdom Viridiplantae; phylum Streptophyta; class Magnoliopsida; order Sapindales; family Rutaceae; genus Citrus; species Citrus cavaleriei. The sequence continues at coordinate 30,318 of JAUJEM010000373.1, forward strand.
AAAATAGGCCGCGGGCACAGCCGCGCCCAAAAATAACCCCCCTAAGGCCGGGCGCCAAGTTCGTCCAGCGGAAAAAGGCCACAAAAACGGGTGGGCTATAGCCTTGGGGGGTGGGGCTGGCCAACTTCGTCCGACGGACTCGGAATGGCGCGAGACTTTGCGAGGCGCCTCCGTGTGCCACAAAATAGGCCGCGGGCACAGCCGCTCCCAAAAATACCGCCCGAAGGCCGGGGCGCCAAGTTCGTCCAGCGGAAAAAGGCCACAAAAACGGGCGGTCTATAGCCTTGGGGGGTGGGGCTGGCCAACTTCGTCCCGCTCGGACTCGGAATGGCGCGAGACTTTGCGAGGGCCTCCGTGTGCAAAAATAGGCCGCGGCACAGCCGCGCCCAAAAATACCCGCCCGAAGGCCGGGGCGCCAAATTCGTCCAGCGGAAGAAGGCCACAAAAACGGGTGGGCTTTAGCCTTGGGGGGTGGGGCTGGCCACCTTCGTCCTCCGGACTCGGAATGGCGCGAGACTTTGCGAAGGGCCTCCGTGTGCCAAAAATAGGCCGCGGACACAGCCGCGCAAAAAAATACCCGGCCGAAGGCCGGGGCGCCCAGTTGGCCCAGCGAAAAAGGCCACAAAAACGGGTGGGCTATAGCCTTGGGGGTGGGGCTGGCCAACCAACTCGTCCGCCGGACTCGGAATGGCGCGAGACTTTGCGAGGCGCCTCCGTGTGCCAAAAATAGGCGCGGGCACAGCCGCGCCAAAAATACCCGCCCAAGGCCGGGCGCCAAGTTCGCCCAGCGAAAAAAAAGGCCAAAAACGGGTGGGCTATAGCCTTGGGGGTGGGGCTGGCCAACTGGGGTCGTCCGGACTCGGAATGGCGCGAGACTTTGCGAGGCGCCTCCGTGTGCTAAAAAAAATAGGCCGCGGGCACAGCCGCGCCCAAAAATACCCGCCCGAAGGGCCGGGCGCCAAGTTCGGCCCAGCGGAAAAAGGCCACAAAAACGGGTGGGCTATAGCCTTGGGGGTGGGGCTGGCCAACTCGTCCGCCGGACTCGGAATGGCGCGAGACTTTGCGAGGGGCCTCCGTGTGTGCCAAAAATAGCCGCGGGCACAGCCGCGCTAAAAAAAATACCCGCCCGAAGGCCGGGCGCCAAGTTCGTCCAGCGGAAAAGGCCACAAAAACGGGTGGGCTATAGCCTGGGGGTGGGGCTGGCCAACTCGTCCGCCGGACTCGGAATGGCGCGAGACTTTGCGAGGCGGCCCGTGTGCCAAAAATAGGCCGCGGCACAGCCGCGCCCAAAAATACCCGCCCAAGGCCGGGCGCCAAGTTCGTCCAGCGGAAAAAGGCCACAAAAACGGGTGGGCTATAGCCTTGGGGGTGGGGCTGGCCAACTTCGTCCGCCGGACTCGGAATGGCGCGAGACTTTGCGAGGCGCCTCGTGTGCCAAAAAAATAGGCCGCGGGCACAGCCGCGCCAAAAAATACCCGCCCGAAGGCCGGGCGCCAAGTTCGGCCCAGCGGAAAAAGGCCACAAAAACGGGTGGGCTATAGCCTTGGGGGTGGGGCTGGCCAACTCGTCCGCCGGACTCGGAATGGCGCGAGACTTTGCGAGGCCCCGTGTGCCAAAAATAGGCCGCGGGCACAGCCGCGCCAAAAAAATACCCGCCCGAAGGCCGGGCGCCAAGTTCGCCCAGCGGAAAAAGGCCACAAAAACGGGTGGGCTATAGCCTTGGGGGTGGGGCTGGCCAACTTCGTCCGCCGGACTCGGAATGGCGCGAGACTTTGCGAGGGGCCTCCCGTGTGCCAAAAATAGGCCACGGACACAGCCGCGCCCAAAAATAACCGCCTGAAGGCCGGGTCGCCAAGTTCGTCCAGCGGAAAAAGGGCACAAAAACGGGTGGGCTATAGCCTTGGAGGGTGGGGCTGGCCAACTTCGTCCGCCGGACTCGGAATGGCGCGAGAATTTGCGAGGCGTCTCCGTGTGCCAAAAATAGGCCGCGGGCACAGCCGCGCCCAAAAATAACCGCCCAAGGCCGGGCGCCAACTTCGTCCAGAGGAAAAAGGCCACAAAAACGGGTGGGCTATAGCCTTGGGGGGTGGGGCTGGCCAACTTCGTCCGCCGGACTCGGAATGGCGCGAGACTTTGCGAGGGGCCTCCGTGTGCCAAAAATAGGCCGCGGGCACAGCAGCCGCTAAAAAAAAATACCCGCCCGAAGGCCGGGCGCCAAGTTCGTCCAGCGGAAAAAAGGCCACAAAAACGGGTGGGCTATAGCCTTGGGGGGTGGGGCTGGCCAACTTCGTCCGCCGGACTCGGAATGTCGAGTTACTTTGCTAGGCGCCTCCGTGTGAGAAAAGTAGGCCGCGGGCACAGCCACGCCTAAAAATACCCGCCCAAGGCCGGGCGCCAAGTTCGCCCAGCGAAAAAGGCCACAAAAACGGGTGGGCTATAGCCTTGGGGGTGGGGCTGGCCAACTCGTCCGCCGGACTCGGAATGGCGCGAGACTTTGCGAGGCGCATCCGTGTGCCAAAAATCGGCCGCGGGCACCGCCGCCCCCAAAAATACCCGCCCGACGGCGGGGGCGCCACGTTCGCCCAGCGGAAAAAGGCCACAAAACCGGGTGGGCTATAGCCTGGGGGGGGTGGGGCTGGCCAACTTCGTCCGCCGGACTCGGAATGGCGCGAGACTTTGGCCCCGTGTGTGCAAAAATAGGCCGCGGGCACAGCCGCGCCTAAAAATACCCGCCCGAAGGCCGGGCGCCAAGTTCGTCCAGCGGAAAAAGGCCACAAAAACGGGTGGGCTATAGCCTGGGGGTGGGGCTGGCCAAACTCGTCCGCCCGGACTCGGAATGGCGCGAGACTTTGCGAGGAGGCGCCTCCGTGTGTGCCAAAAAATAGGCCGCGGCACAGCAGCCGCAAAAAAATACCTACCCGCCCAAGGCCGGGCGCCAAGTCTGGCCCAGCGAAAAAGGCCACAAAAACGGGTGGGCTATAGCCTGGGGGGGGGCTGGCCAACTTCGTCCGCCGGACTCGGAATGGCGAGCGAGACTTTGCGAGGCGCCTCCGTGTGTGCCAAAATAGGCCGCGGGCACAGCCGCGCCAAAAATACCCGCCCGAAGGCCGGGCGCCAAGTTCGCCCAGCGGAAAAAGGCCACAAAAACGGGTGGGCTATAGCCTTGGGGGTGGGGCTGGCCAACTGTCCGCCGGACTCGGAATGGCGCGAGACTTTGCGAGGGGCCCGTGTGTGCAAAAATAGGCCGCGGGCACAGCCGCGCCAAAAATACCCGCCCAAGGCCGGGCGCCAAGTTAGACCAGCGGAAAAAGGCCACAAAAACGGGTGGGCTATAGCCTTGGGGGTGGGGCTGGCCAACTTCGTCCGCCGGACTCGGAATGGCGCGAGACTTTGCGAGGCCCCTCCGTGTGCAAAAATAGGGCCGGGCACAGGCACAGCCGCAAAAAAAATACCCGCCCGAAGGCCGGGCGCAAAGTTGGCCCAGCGGAATAAGGCCACAAAACGGGTGGGGTTTTTGCTTGGGGGGTGGGGCTGGCCAACTTCGTCCGCCGGACTCGGAATGGCGCGAGACTTTGCGAGGGGCCTCCGTGTGCCAAAAATAGGCCGCGGGCACAGCCGCGCCCAAAAATAACGGCCCGAATGCCGGGGCGCCAAGTTCGTCCAGCGGAAAAAGGCCACAAAAACGGGTGGGCTATAGCCTTGGGGCTATAGCCTTGGGGGTGGGGCTGGCCAACTCGTCCGCCGGACTCGGAATGGCGCGAGACTTTGCGAGGCACCTCCGTGCCAAAAAAATAGGCCACGGGCACAGCCGCGCCCAAAAAATACCCGCCCGAAGGCCGGGCGCCAAGTTGGTCCAGCGGAAAAAGGCCACAAAACGGGTGGTCTATATCGTTGGGGGGTGGGGCTGGCCAACTTCGTCCGCCGGACTCGGAATGGCGCGAGACTTTGCGAGAGGGCCTCCGTGTGCAAAAATAGGCAGGGCGGGCACAGCCGCGCCAAAAAAATACCCGCCCCAAGGCCGGGCGCCAAGTTCGTCCCCAGCGGAAAAAGGCCACAAAAACGGGTGGGCTATAGCCTTGGGGGTGGGGCTGGCCAACTCGTCCGCCGGACTCGGAATGGCGCGAGACTTTTGCGAGGGGCCCCGTCCCAAAAAAATAGGCCGGGGCACAGCCGCGCCCAAAAATACCCGCCCCAAGGCCGGGCGCCAAGTTCGGCCCAGCGGAAAAAGGCCACAAAAACGGGTGGGCTATAGCCTTGGGGGGTGGGGCCAACTTCGTCCGCCGGACTCGGAATGGCGCGAGACTTTGCGAGGCGCCCGTGTGTGCCAAAATAGGCCGGGCACAGCCGCGCTAAAAAATACCCGCCCGAAGGCCGGGCGGCCATGTTCGCCAAGCGTAAAAGGCCACAAAAACGGATGCGCTATAGCCTGGGGGGGTGGGGCTGGCCCACCTCGTCCGCCGGACTCGGAATGGCGCGAGACTTTGCGATGCGCCTCCGTGTGCCAAAATTGGGCGGGCACAGCCGCGCCAAAAATACCCGCCCGAAGGCCGGGCGCCAAGTTCGCCCAGCGAAAAAAAGGCCACAAAACGGGTGGGCTATAGCCTTGGGGGTGGGGGGCTGGCCAACTCTCGTCCGCCGGACTCGGAATGGCGCGACTTTGCGAGGGCCTCCGTGTGCCAAAAATAGGGCCGCGGCACACAGCCGCGCCAAAAAACCCCCAAGGCCCGAAGGCCGAAGGCCGGGCGCCAAGTTCGGTCCAGCGAAAAAGGCCACAAAAACGGGTGGGCTATAGCCTAGGGGGGTGGGGCTGGCCAACTTCGTCCGCCCGGACTCGGAATGGCGCGAGACTTTGCGAGGGCCTCGTGTGTGCCAAAATAGGCACGGGCACAAAAAAAAAAAATACCCGCCCGAAGGCCGGGCGCCAAGTTGCCCCAGCGTAAAAAGGCCACAAAACCGGGGGGGCTATCGCCTGGGGGGGGGGGGGCTGGCCAACTTCGTCCGCCGGACTCGGAATGGCGCGAGACTTTTAGAAGCACCTCCGGGTGTAAAAAATAGGCCGCGGGCACAGCCGCGCCCAAAAAAATACCCGCCCGAAGGCCGGGCGCCAAGTTCGTCCAGCGGAAAAAAGGCCAAAAACGGGTGGGCTATAGCCTGGGGGGGGGGCTGGCCAACTCGTCCGCCGGACTCGGAATGGCGCGAGACTTTGCGAGGCGCCTCCGTGTGCCAAAAAAAAATAGGCCGCGGGCACAGCCGCAAAAAAAATACCCGCCCGAAGGCCGGGCGCCAAGTTCAGTCCAGCGAAAAAAAAGGCCACAAAAACGGGTGGGCTATAGCCTGGGGGGGGTGGGGCTGGCCAACTCGGAATCCGCCGGACTCGGAATGGCGCGAGACTTTGCGAGGGGCCTCCGTGTGCCAAAAATAGGGCGGGCACAGCCAAAAAAAAATACCCGCCCGAAGGCCGGGCGCCAAGTTCGGCCCAGCGAAAAAGGCCACAAAAACGGGTGGGCTATAGCCTTGGGGGTGGGGCTGGCCAAAAACGGGTCCGCCGGACTCGGAATGGCGCGAGACTTTGCGAGGGGCCTCCGTGTGCCAAAAAAATAGGCCGCGGGCACAGCCGCGCAAAAAAAATACCCGCCCCAAGGCCGGGCGCCAAGTTCGCCCAGCGAAAAAAAAGGCCACAAAAACGGGTGGGCTATAGCCTTGGGGGTGGGGCTGGCCAACTCGTCCGCCGGACGAGACGGAATGGCGCGAGACTTTGCGAGGGCCTCCGTGTGCCAAAAAAAGGCCAAAAAGGCCGGGCACACAGCCAGCGCCCAAAAAATACCCGCCCCAAGGCCGGGCGCCAAGTCGGGCTCCAGCGGAAAAAGGCCACAAAAACGGGTGGGCTATAGCCTTGGGGGTGGGGCTGGCCAACTCGTCCCGCCGGACTCGGAATGGCGCGAGACTTTGCGAGGGGCCTCCCGTGTGCAAAAAAATAGGCCGCGGGCACAGCCGCAAAAAAAAAATACCCGCCCGAAGGCCGGGCGCCAAGTTCGTCCAGCGGAAAAAGGCCAAAAACGGGTGGGCTATAGCCTTGGGGGTGGGGCTGGGCCAACTCGTCCGCCGGACTCGGAATGGCGCGAGACTTTGCGAGGGGCCTCCGCCAAAATAAAAATAGGCGGGCGGGCACAGCCAAAAAAAAAAAATACCCGCCCGAAGGCCGGGCGCCAAGTTCGTCCAGCGAAAAAGGCCAAAAACGGGTGGGCTATAGCCTTGGGGGGGGGTGGGGCTGGCCAACTCGGAATGGGTCCGCCGGACTCGGAATGGCGCGAGACTTTGCGAGGGCCTCCGTGTGCCAAAATAGGCCGCGGGCACAGCCGCGCCCAAAAATAACCGCCCCCAAGGCCGGGCGCCAAGTTCGGGCCCAGCGGAAAAAGGCCACAAAAACGGGTGGGCTATAGCCTTGGGGGTGGGGCTGGCCAACTCGTCCGCCGGACTCGGAATGGCGCGAGACTTTGCGAGGCGCCCCGTGTGCCAAAAATAGGCCGCGGCCACCGCAGCGGCCAAAATGACCCGCCCGAAGCCCGGGGCGCCACGTTGGCCCAGATGAAAAAGGCCAGATACACGGGTGGGCAATAGCCTGGGGGGGTGGGGCTGGCCAATTCGTCCGCCGGACTCGGAATGGCGCGAGACTTTTGAGGGCCTCCGTGTAAAAAAAAATAGGCGCGGGCACAGCCGCGCCAAAAATACCCGCCCGAAGGCCGGGCGCCAAGTTCGCCCAGCGGAAAAAGGCCACAAAAACGGGTGGGCTATAGCCTTGGGGGGGGTGGGCTGGCACAACTCTCGGACGGAATGAATGGCGGACTCGGAATGGCGCGAGACTTTGCGAGGCGCCTCCGTGTGCCAAAAATAGGCACAGCCCGGGCACAGCCGCGCAAAAAAAGACCCGCCCGAAGGCCGGGCGCCAAGTTCGGTCCAGCGGAAAAAGGCCACAAAAACGGGTGGGCTATAGCCTGGGGGGGTGGGGCTGGCCAACTCGTCCCGCTCGGACTCGGAATGGCGCGAGACTTTGCGAGGCGCCTCCGTGTGCCAAAAATAGGCCGGGGCACAGCCAAAAAAAAAAATACCCGCCCGAAGGCCGGGCGCCAAGTCTCGGCCCAGCGAAAAAGGCCACAAAAACGGGTGGGCTATAGCCTTGGGGGGGTGGGGCTGGCCAACTCGTCCGCCGGACTCGGAATGGCGCGAGACTTTGCGAGGCGCCTCCCCGTGTGCAAAAATAGGCCGCGGGCACAGCCGCGCCAAAAATACCCGCCGAAGGCCGGGCGCCAAGTTGGCCCAGCGAAAAAGGCCACAAAAACGGGTGGGCTATAGGGGGGGGGGGGGGCCAACCACTCGTCCGCCGGACTCGGAATGGCGCGAGACTTTGCGAGGCGCCTCCGTGTGCAAAAAAAATAGGCCGGGCGGGCACAGCCGCAAAAAAAAATACCCCGCCCAAGGCCGGGCGCCAAGTTCGTCCAGCGGTAAAAGGCACAAAAAAGGGTTGGCTATAGCCTTGGGGGGTGGGGCTGGCCAACAACTCCGTCCGGCCGAATGGCGCGGAATGGCGCGAGACTTTGCGAGGCGCCCCAAAAAAAATAGGCCGCGGGCACAGCCGCAAAAAAAAATACCCGCCCGATGGCCGGGGCGCCAAGTTCGCCCAGCGGAAAAAGGCCACAAAAACGGGTGGGCTATAGCCTTGGGGGGTGGGGCTGGCCAACTTCGTCCGCCGGACTCGGAATGGCGCGAGACTTTGCGAGGCGCCTCCGTGTGCTAAAAATAGGCCGCGGGCATAGCCGCGCGCCAAAAAAATACCCGAAGCCCAAGGCCGGGCGCCAAGTTCAGCCCAGCGAAAAAAGGCAAACGGGTGGGGGTGGGCTATTGCCTGGGGGGTGGGGCTGGCCAACTCTCGTCCGGACTCGGACTCGGAATGGCGCGAGACTTTGCGAGGCGCCTCCGTGTGCAAAAAAATAGGCGCGCGGGCACAGCAAAAAAAAATACAAGCCCAAGGCCGGGCGCCAAGTTCAGGTCCAAAAAAAAAAAAGGCCAAAAACGGGTGGGCTATAGCCTTGGGGGTGGGGCTGGCCAACTCGTCCGCCGGACTCGGAATGGCGCGAGAGACTTTGCGAGGGCCTCCGTGTGCCAAAAATAGGGCGGGCACAGCCAAAAAAAATACCCGCCCAAGGCCGGGCGCCAAGTTCGCCCAGCGAAAAAGGCCACAAAAACGGGTGGGCTATAGCCTTGGGGGTGGGGCTGGCCAAAACTGTCCGCCGGACTCGGAATGGCGCGAGACTTTGCGAGGGGCCTCCGTGTGCAAAAATAAAAGGCAGGCGCGCAGCCACAGCCCGCCAAAAAACCCGGCCCAAGGGGCGCCAAGTTCGTCCAGCGGAAAAAGGCCACAAAAACGGGTGGGCTATAGCCTGGGGGTGGGGCTGGCCAACTTCGTCCGCCGGACTCGGAATGGCGCGAGAGACTTTGCGAGGCGCCCGTGTGCCAAAAATAGGCCGCGGGCACAGCCGCGCTAAAAAAAATACCCGCCCCAAGGCCGGGCGCCAAGTTCGTCCAGCGGAAAAAGGCCACAAAAACGGGTGGGCTATAGCCTTGGGGGTGGGGCTGGCCAAACTCGTCCGCCGGACTCGGAATGGCGAGAGACTTTGCGAGGCGCCTCCGTGCAAAAAAAAATAGGCCGCGGGCACAGCGCGCAAAAAAAATAACCCGCCCAAGGCCGGGCGCCAAGTTCGTCCAGCGGAAAAGGCCACAAAAACGGGTGGGCTATAGCCTTGGGGGCTGGCGGTGGCCAACTTCGTCCGCCGGACTCGGAATGGCGCGAGAGACTTTGCGAGGGGCCTCCGTGTGCCAAAAATAGGCCGCGGGCACACAGCCGCGTCCAAAAATACCCGCCCGAAGGCCGGGGCGCCAAGTTCGTACAGCGGAAAAAGGCCACAAAAAAACGGGTGGGCAATAGCCTGGGGGGGGGGGGCTGGCCAACATCGACCGCCGGACGCGGTATGGCGCGAGACTTGGCGAGGGGCCTCCGTGTGCCAAAAAATAGGCCGCGGGGGCACAGCCGCGCCCAAAAAATACCCGCCCGAAGGCCGGGCGCCAAGTTCGTCCAGCGAAAAAGGCCACAAAAACGGGTGGGCTATAGCCTTGGGGGGGTGGGGCTGGCCAACTCGTCCGCCGGACTCGGAATGGCGCGAGACTTTGCGAGGGGCCTCCGTGTGCAAAAAAAGGGCGGGCGGGCACAGCCGCGCGCCAAAAATACCCGCCCGAAGGCCGGGCGCCAAGTTCGTCCAGCGAAAAAGGCCACAAAAACGGGTGGGCTATAGCCTTGGGGGTGGGGGCTGGCCAACTCGTCGTCCGGACTCGGACTCGGAATGGCGCGAGACTTTGCGAGGCGCCTCCGTGTGCCAAAAATAGGCCGCGGGCACAGCCGCGCCCAAAAAAATAACCCGCCCAAGGGCGGGCGCCAAGTTCGTCCAGCGAAAAAAAAAAGGCCAAAAACGGGTGGGCTATAGCCTTGGGGGGGTGGGGCTGGCTCGGAATGGCGCGAGACTCTCGTCCGCCGGACTCGGAATGGCGCGAGACTTTGCGAGGGCCTCCGTGTGTGCCAGGCCAGGCCGCGGGCACAGCCAAAAAAAAATACCCGCCAAGGCCGGGCGCCAAGCAGGGTCCAGCGGAAAATGGCCACAAAAACGGGTGGGCTATAGGGGGGGGGGGTGGGGCTGGCCAACCTCGTCGTCCGCCGGACTCGGAATGGCGCGAGACTTTGCGAGGCGCCTCCGTGCAAAAAAATAGGCCGCGGGCACAGCCAAAAAAAAAATACCCGCCCGAAGGCCGGGCGCCAAGTCTGGCCCAGCGGAAAAAGGCCACAAAAACGGGTGGGCTATAGCCTTGGGGGGTGGGCTGGCCAAACTCGTCGTCCGCCGGACTCGGAATGGCGCGAGACTTGAGGAGGAGGCGCCCGTAGTGCCAAAAAATAGGCCAGGGCACAGCACAGCCGCGCCCAAAAAATACCCGCCCGAAGGCCGGGCGCCAAGTTCGCCCAGCGAAAAAAAGGCCACAAAAAAACGGGTGGGCTATAGCCTTGGGGGGGGCTGGCCAACTGGGGGTCCGCCCGGAATGGACGGAATGGCGCGAGACTTTGCTAGGCGGCTCCGTGTGGCAAAAATAGGGGGCGGGCACAGCCGCGGCCAAAAAATACCCGCCCGAAGGCAGGGCGCCAAGTTCGTCCAGCGAAAAAGGCCACAAAAACGGGTGGGCTATAGCCTTGGGGGTGGGGCTGGCCAACTCGTCCGCCGGACTCGGAATGGCGCGAGACTTTGCGAGGCGCTCCGTGTGTGTGCAAAAATAGGCCGCGGGCACAGCAGCACAGCCAAAAAAAATACCCGCCCGAAGGCCGGGCGCCAAGTTCGTCCAGCGGAAAAAAAGGCCACAAAAACGGGTGGGCTATAGCCTTGGGGGGGGTGGGGCTGGCCAACTCGTCCCGCCGGACTCGGAATGGCGCGAGACTTTGCGAGGCGCTCCGTGTGCCAAAAATAGGGGGCGGGCACAGCCGCAAAAAAAAATACCCGCCCCAAGGCCGGGCGCCAAGTTCGTCCAGCGGAAAAAGGCCACAAAAACGGGTGGGCTATAGCCTTGGGGGTGGGGCTGGCCAAACTCGTCCGCCGGACTCGGAATGGCGCGAGACTTTGCGAGGGCCTCCCGTGTGCCAAAATAGGCCGCGGGCACAGCCGCAAAAAAAAAAAACCCGCCCGAAGGCCGGGCGCCAAGTTCGTCCAGAGAAAAAAGGCCAAAAAAACGGGTGGGCTATAGCCTTGGGGGTGGGGCTGGCCAACTCCGGTCCGCCGGACTCGGAATGGCGCGAGACTTTGCGAGGCGCCTCCCAAAAAAAATAGGCGGGCGGGCACAGCGCGCCAAAAATACCCGCCCGAAGGCCCGAAGGCCGGCGCCAAGTTGGCCCAGCGAAAAAGGCCACAAAAACGGGTGGGCTATAGCCTGGGGGGTGGGGCTGGCCAACTCGTCCGCCGGACTCGGAATGGCGCGAGACTTTGCGAGGGGGCCCGTGTGCCAAAAATAGGGCCACGGGCACAGCCGCGCTAAAAAAAAATACCCGCCCGAAGGCCGGGCGCCAAGTTGGCCCAGCGGAAAAAGGCAAAAAAACGGTGGGCTATAGCCTTGGGGGTGGGGCTGGCCAAACTCGTCCCGCCGGACTCGGAATGGCGCGAGACTTTGCGAGGGGCCTCCGTGTGCAAAAAATAGGCCGCGGGCCCAGCCGCGCCCAAAAAATACCCGCCCGAAGGCCGGGCGCCAAGTTCGTCCAGCGAAAAAGGCCACAAAAACGGGTGGGCTAGCCTTGGGGGGGTGGGGCTGGCCAACTCGTCCGCCTCGGACTCGGAATGGCGAGAGACTTTGAGAGGCACCTCCGTGCAAAAAATAGGCCGCGGGCACAGCCGCGCCTAAAAAAAAATACCCGCCCCGAAGGCCGGGCGCCAAGTTCGGTCCAGCGAAAAAGGCCACAAAAACGGGTGGGCTAGCCTGGGGGGGGGTGGGGCTGGCCAACTCGGGTCCGCTCGGATGGCTCGGAATGGCGCGAGACTTGCGAGGAGGCCTGTCCAAAAAATAGGCCGGGCACAGCCGCGCTAAAAAAAATACCCGCCCAAGGCCAGGGCGCCAAGTTCGTCCAGCGGAAAAAGGCCACAAAAACGGGTGGGCTATAGCTTGGGGGGGTGGGGCTGTCCAACTGGGTCCGCCGGACTCGGAATGGCGCGAGACTTTGCGAGGGCGCCTCGTGTGTGCAAAAATAGGCAGGGCGCGGGCACAGCCAAAAAAAATACCCGCCCGAAGGCCGGGCGCCAAGTTCGTCCAGCGGAAAAAGGCCACAAAAACGGGTGGGCTATAGCCTTGGGGGGTGGGGCTGGCCAACTTCGTCCGCCGGACTCGGAATGGCGCGAGACTTTGCGAGGGGCCACCGGGTGCCAAAAAAAGGCCCCGGGCCCCGCCCCCCCCAAAAAAAACCCCCCCAAGGCCGGGGCGCCAAGTTCGTCCAGCGGAAAAAGCCCCAAAAAACGGGTGGGCTATAGCTGGGGGGGGTGGGGCTGGCCAACTCGTCCGCTCGGACTCGGAATGGCGCGAGACTTTGCGAGGCGCCCGTGTGTGCCAAAAAATAGGCGGTGGGCACAGCCAAAAATAAAAAAATACCCCGCCCAAGCCGGGCGCCAAGTTCTGGCCCAGCGGAAAAAGGCCACAAAAACGGGTGGGCTATAGCCTTGGGGGTGGGGCTGGCCAACTCGTCCGCCGGACTCGGAATGGCGAGACTTTGCGAGGCGCCTCCGTGTGTGCAAAAATAGGCCGCGGGCACAGCCGCGCGCCCAAAAATACCCGCCCAAGGCCGGGCGCCAAGTTCGTCCAGCGGAAAAAGCCACAAAAACGGGTGGGCTATAGCCTTGGGGGTGGGGCTGGCCAACTTCGTCCGCCGGACTCGGAATGGCGCGAGACTTTTTGCGAGGGGCCTCCGTGTGCCAAAATAGGCGCGGGCACAGCCAAAAAAAAAAATACCCAAGCCCAAGGCCGGGCGCCAAGTCTGGTCCAGCGGAAAAAGGCCACAAAAACGGGTGGGCTATAGCTGGGGGGGTGGGGCTGGCCAACTCGTCCCGCCGGACTCGGAATGGCGCGAGACTTTGCGAGGGCCTCCGTGTGCCAAAATAGGCCAGGGGGCACAGCAAAATAAAAAAATACCCGCCCGAAGGCCGGGGGCGCCAAGTTCAGCCCAGCGGAAAAAGGCCAAAAAAACGGGTGGGCTATAGCCTTGGGGGTGGGGCTGGCCAACTCGTCCGCCGGACTCGGAATGGCGCGAGACTTTGCGAGGCGCCCCGTGTGCAAAAAATAGGCCGGGGGCACAGCCAAAAAAAAAACCCGCCCGAAGGCCGGGCGCCAAGTTCGCCCAGCGGAAAAAGGCCACAAAAACGGGTGGGCTATAGCCTTGGGGGTGGGGCTGGCCAACTCGTCCCCGCCGGACTCTCGGAATGGCGCGAGACTTTGCGAGGGGCCTCCAAAAAAAAAAATAGGCCGGGCACAGCCGCGCCAAAAATACCCGCCCCAAGGCCGGGCGCCAAGTCTGGCCCAGCGAAAAAGGCCAAAAAACGGGTGGGCTATAGCCTTGGGGGTGGGGCTGGCCAACTCGTCCGCCGGACTCGGAATGGCGCGAGACTTTGCGAGGGCCCGTGTGTGCAAAAATAGGCCGCGGCACAGCAGCCGCAAAAAAAATACCCGCCCAAGGCCGGGCGCCAAGTCTGGCCCAGCGGAAAAAGGCCACAAAAACGGGTGGGCTATAGCCTGGGGGTGGGGCTGGCCAACTCGTCCGCCGGACTCGGAATGGCGCGAGACTTTGCGAGGCGCCTCCGTGCAAAAAAAATAGGCGGGCGGGCACAGCCGCGCAAAAAAATACCCCGCCCAAGGCCGGGCGCCAAGTTCGTCCAGCGGAAAAAGGCCACAAAACGGGTGGGCTATAGCCTTGGGGGGTGGGGCTGGCCAACTCGTCCGCCGGACTCGGAATGGCGCGAGACTTTTTGAGAGGGCCTCCGTGTGCAAAAAATAGGCCAGGGCGGGCACAGCCAGCAAAAAAAAATACCCCCCAAGGCCGGGCGCCAAGTTCGCCCAGCGAAAAAGGCCACAAAAACGGGTGGGCTATAGCTTGGGGGTGGGGGGGGCTGGCCAACTCGTCCGCCGACTCGGAAATGGCGAGACTTTGCGAGGCGCCTCCGTGCAAAAAAAATAGGCCGCGGGCACAGCCGCAAAAAAAAAATACCCGCCCCAAGGCCGGGCGCCAAGTTCGCCCAGCGGAAAAAAAGGCCAAAACGGGGGCTATAGCCTTGGGGGTGGGGCTGGCCAACTTCGTCCGCCGGACTCGGAATGGCGCGAGACTTTGCGAGGCGCCTCCGTGCAAAAAAAATAGGCAGGGCACAGCCGCGCCCAAAAATACCCGCCCGAAGGCCGGGCGCCAAGTTCGCCCAGCGGAAAAAGGCCACAAAAACGGTGGGCTATAGCCTTGGGGGGGGGGGGTTGGCCCAGCGGAAAAAGGCCAGACAAAAACGGGTGGGCTATAGCCTTGGGGGTGGGCACAGGCTAAAAAAAAATACCCGCCCAAGGCCGGGCGCCAAGGCCCAGCGGAAATGGCGCAAAAACGGGTGGGCTATAGCCTTGGGGGGGGGCTGGCCGGTCCGCCGGACTCGGAATGGCGCGAGACTTTGCAGGGGCCTCCGGCACAAAAAAAATAGGCCAAAACACAGCCGCGCCAAAAATAAGGAAGGCCGGGCGCCAAGTTCGTCCCAGCGAAAAAGGCCACAAAACGGGTGGGCTATAGCCTTGGGGGTGGGGCTGGCCAACTTCGTCCGCCGGACTCGGAATGGCGCGAGACTTTGCGAGGCGCCTCCGTGTGCCAAAAATAGGCCAGGCGGGCACAGCCGCGCCAAAAAAATACCCGCCCAAGAAGGGGCGCCAAGTTCGCCCAGCGGAAAAGGCCACAAAAACGGGTGGGCTATAGCCTTGGGGGTGGGGCTGGCCAACTTCGTCCGTCCGCCGGACTCGGAATGGCGCGAGACTTTGCGAGGGGCCTCCGTGTGCAAAAATAGGCCGCGGGCACAGCCGCAAAAAAAATACCCGCCCCAAGGCCGGGCGCCAAGTTCTGGCCCAGCGAAAAAGGCCACAAAAACGGGTGGGCTATAGCCTGGGGGGGGTGGGGCTGGCCAAACTCGTCCGCCGGACTCGGAATGGCGCGAGACTTTGCGAGGGGCCTCCGTGTGCAAAAAAATAGGCCGCGGGCACAGCCGCGCGCTAAAAAAAAATACCCGCCCAAGGCCGGGCGCCAAGTTCGCCCAGCGGAAAAAGGCCACAAAAACGGGTGGGCTATAGCCTTGGGGGTGGGGCTGGCCAAACTCGTCCGCCGGACTCGGAATGGCGCGAGACTTTGCGAGGGGCCTCCGTGAAAAAAAAATAGGCCGGGGGCACAGCGCCAAAAAAATACCCGCCCGAAGGCCGGGCGCCAAGTTCGCCCAGCGGAAAAAGGCCACAAAAACGGGTGGGCAAAGGCGTGGGGGGGGCTATAGCCTTGGGGGGGGGCGCCAAAAAAGGCCGGACTCGGAATGGGCGAGACTTTGCGAGGCCTTGGGGGTAGGGGGGGGGCTGGGCGGGCAAAAAAAGCCAAGGGCCAAGGCCCAAAAAAATACCCAAGGAAAAGCGGAAAAAAACAAGTTGGTCCAGCGGAAAAGGCCACAAAAACGGGTGGGCTATAGCCTTGGGGGGGGGGCTGGCCAACTCCGTCCGCCGGACTCGGAATGGCGCGAGACTTTGCGAGGGCCTCCGTGTGCCAAAAATAGGCGCGGGGGCACAGCGCGCCAAAAAATACCCGCCCGAAGTCTGGGCGCCAAGATCGTACAGCGGAAAAAGGACACAAAAACGGGTGGGCTATAGCCTTGGGGGTTGGGGCTGGCCAACTTCGTCCGCCGGACTCGGAATGGCGCGAGACTATGCGAGGGGCCGTGTGTGCCAAAAATAGGCCGGGCGGGCACAGCCAAAAAAAAATACCCGCCCGAAGGCCGGGGCGCCAAGTTCGTCCAGCGGAAAAAGGCCACAAAAACGGGTGGGCTATAGCCTTGGGGGGTGGGGCTAGCCAACTTCGTCCGCCGGACTCGGAATGGCGCGAAACTGGGCGAGGAGCCTCCGTGTGCCAAAAATAGGCCGCGGGTACAGCCGCGAAAAAAAATACCCGGCCAAAGGCCGGGTCGCCAAGTTCGTCCAGCGGAAAAAGGCCTCAAAAACGGGTGGGCTTTAGCCTTGGGGGGTGGGGCTGGCCAACTTAGTCCGCCGGACTCGGAATGGGGCGAGACTTTGCGAGGCGCCTCCGTGTGCCAAAAATAGGCCGCGGGCACACAGCGCGCCAAAAATCCCCGCCCGAAGGCCCAGGCGCCCAGGTCGCCCAGCGGAAAACGGCCACAACAACGGGTGGGCTATAGACTGGGGGGGTGGGGCTGGCTAACGTCGTCCGCCGGACTCGGAATGGCGCGAGACTTTTGAGGAGGCCTCCGTGTGCCAAAATAGGTCAGGCGGGCACAGCCGCGCCCAAAAATATAACCGCCCGAAGGCCGGGCGCCAAGTTCGTCCAGCGGAAAAAGGCCACAAAAACGGGTGGGCTATAGCCTTGGGGGTGGGGCTGGCCAACTCGTCCGCCGGACTCGGAATGGCGCGAGACTTTGCGAGGGGCCTCCGTGCAAAAAAAAAATAGGCGCGCGGGCACAGCCGCGCCCAAAAATAACCCGCCCAAGGCCGGGCGCCAAGTCTGGCCCAGCGAAAAAGGCCACAAAAACGGGTGGGCTATAGCCTTGGGGGTGGGGCTGGCCAACTCGTCCGCCGGACTCGGAATGGCGCGAGACTTTGCGAGGGGCCTCCCGTGTGCAAAAATAGGCAGGCGGGGGGCACAGCCGCGCCAAAAATACCCGCCCGAAGGCCGGGCGCCAAGTTGGCCCAGCGAAAAAGGCCACAAAAACGGGTGGGCTATAGCCTGGGGGTGGGGCTGGCCAACTTCGTCCGCCGGACTCGGAATGGGCGAGACTTTGAGGAGGGGCCTCCGTGTGCAAAAATAGGCCGGCGGGCACAGCCGCGCAAAAAAAATACCGCCCGAAGGCCGGGCGCCAAGTTCGCCCAGCGGAAAAAAGGCCACAAAACGGGTGGGCTATAGCCTTGGGGGTGGGGCTGGCCAACTTCGTCCGCCGGACTCGGAATGGCGCGAGACTTTGCGAGGCGCCTCCGTGTGCCAAAAATAGGCCGCGGGCACAGCCGCGCGCCCAAAAATACCCGCCCAAGGCCGGGCGCCAAGTTCCCCCAGCGGAAAAAGGCCACAAAAACGGGTGGGCTATAGCCTTGGGGGTGGGGCTGGCCAACTTCGTCCGCCGGACTCGGAATGGCGCGAGACTTTGCGAGGGCCTCCGTGTGTGTGCCAAAAATAGGCCATGGGCACAGCGCAAAAAAAATACCCGCCCGAAGGCCGGGCGCCAAGTTCGTCCAGCGGAAAAAGGCCACAAAAACGGGTGGGCTATAGCCTTGGGGGTGGGGCTGGCCAACTCGTCCGCCGGACTCGGAATGGCGCGAGACTTTGCGAGGGGCCTCCGTGTGCAAAAATAGGCCGCGGCACAGCCGCGCCCAAAAAATACCCGCCCGAAGGCCGGGCGCCAAGTTCGCCCAGCGGAAAAGGCCACAAAAACGGGTGGGGTGGGCTATGGCCTGGGGGTGGGAATGGCGCGAGACTTTGCGAGGCGCCTCCCGCCCGGACTCGGAATGGCGCGAGACAAGGCCGGGCGCCAAGGCCCAGCGGAAAAAACTAAAAAACGCCAAAATAGCCTTGGGGGTGGGGGGGCACGGAATGGCGCGAGCAGGCGCCGTGTGCCAAAAAAAATAGGGCGGGGGCACCCGCCAAAAATAAGGCCAAAGGGCGCCAAGTCTGGCCCAGCGGAAAAGGCCACAAAACGGGTGGGCTATAGCCTTGGGGGTGGGGCTGGCCAACTCGTCGCCGGACTCGGAATGGCGCGAGACTTTGCGAGGGCCCCCGTGTGCAAAAATAGGCCGCGGGCACAGCCGCGCCAAAAAAAAAAAACCCGCCCGAAGGCCGGGCGCCAAGTTCGTCCAGCGGAAAAAGGCCACAAAAACGGGTGGGCTATAGCCTTGGGGGGAGGGGCAGGCCAACTTCGTCCGCCGGACTCGGAATGGCGCGAGACTTTGCGAGGCGCCCCCGTGTGTGCCAAAAATAGGCCGCGGGCACAGCCGCGCCCAAAAATACCCGCCCGAAGGCCGGGCGCCAAGTTGGCCCAGCGAAAAAGGCCACAATGGGGCTGGCCAACTTCGTCCGCCGGACTCGGAATGGCGCGAGACTTTGCGAGGCGCCTCCGTGTGCCAAAAAATAGGCCGCGGGCACAGCCGCGCCCAAAAATACCCGCCCGAAGGCCGGGCGCCAAGTTCGCCCAGCGTAAAAGGCCACAAAAACGGGTGGGCTATCGCCTTGGGGGTGGGGCTGGCCAACTTCGTCCCCCGGACTCGGAATGGCGCGAGACTTTGCGAGGGGCCTCCGTGTGCAAAAATAGGCCGCGGGCACAGCCGCGCCAAAAATACCCGCCCCAAGGCCGGGCGCCAAGTTCGCCCAGCGGAAAATGGCCACAAAAAGGGGTGGGCTATTGCCTTGGGGGTGGGGCTGGCCCACTTCGTCCGCCGGACTCGGAATGGCGCGAGACTTTGCGAGGCGCCCCGTGTGCCAAAATAGGCGCGGGCACAGCCGCGCCAAAAATACCCGCCCGAAGGCCGGGGCGCCAAGTTCGTCCAGCGGAAAATGGCCACAAAAAAGGGTGGGCTATAGCCTTGGGGGGTGGGGCTGGCCAACTTCGTCCGCCGGACTCGGAATGGCGCGAGACTTTGCGAGGCGCCTCCGTGTGCCAAAATAGGCCGCGGGCACAGCCGCGCCTAAAAATACCCGCCCGAAGGCCGGGCGCCAAGTTCGCCCAGCGGAAAAAGGCCACAAAACGGGTGGGCTATAGCCTTGGGGGGTGGGGCTGGCCAACTTCGTCCGCCGGACTCGGAATGGCGCGAGACTTTGCGAGGGGCCCCGTGTGCCAAAAATAGGCCGCGGGCACAGCCGCGCCAAAAAATACCCGCCCAAGGCAGGGCCGCCAAGTTCGTCCAGCGGAAAAAGGCCACAAAAACGGGTGGGCTATAGCCTTGGGGGGTGGGGCTGGCCAACTTCGTCCGCCGGACTCGGAATGGCGCGAGACTTTGCGAGGCGCCTCCGTGTGCCAAAAATAGGCCGCGGGCACAGCCGCGCCCAAAAATACCCGCCCGAAGGCCGGGGCGCCAAGTTCGCCCAGCGGAAAAAGGCCACAAAAACGGGTGGGCTATAGCCTTGGGGGGTGGGGCTGGCCAACTTCGTCCGCCGGACTCGGAATGGCACGAGACTTTGCGAGGTGCCTCCGTGTGTCAAAAATGGGCCGCCCGAAGGCCGGGGCGCCAAGTTCGTCCAGCGGAAAAAGGCCACAAAAACGGGTGGGCTATAGCCTTGGGGGGTGGGGCTGGCCAACTTCGTCCGCCGGACTCGGAATGGCGCGAGACTTTGCGAGGCGCCTCTGTGTGCCAAAAAAAGGCCGCGGGCACAGCCGCGCCCAAAAATACCCGCCCAAAGGCCGGGGCGCCAAGTCTGGCCCAGCGAAAAAGGCCACAAAAACGGGTGGGCTATAGCCTTGGGGGTGGGGCTGGCCAACTGGTCCGCCGGACTCGGAATGGCGCGAGACTTTGCGAGGCGCCTCCGTGTGCCCAAAATAGGCCGCGGGCACAGCCGCGCCCTAAAAATACCCGCCCAAGGCCGGGCGCCAAGTTGGCCCAGCGGAAAAAGGCCACAAAAACGGGTGGGCTATAGCCTTGGGGGTGGGGCTGGCCAACTTCGTCCGCCGGACTCGGAATGGCGCGAGACTTTGCGAGGCGCCTCCGTGTGCAAAAATAGGCCGCGGGCACAGCGCGCCCAAAAATCCCCGCCCCAAGCCCGCGGCGCAAAATTCGCCCAGCGGAAAAAGGCCACAAACCGGGGTGGGCTTTAGCCTTGGGGGGTGGGGCCGGCCAACTTCGTCCGCCGGACTCGGATTGGCGCGAGACTTTGCGAGGCGCCTCCGTGTGCCAAAAATAGGCCGCGGGCACAGCCGCGCCCAAAAATAACCCCCCCTAAGGCCGGGCGCCAAGTTCTGCCCAGCGGAAAAAGGCCACAAAACGGGTGGGCTATAGCCTTGGGGGTGGGGCTGGCCAACTTCGTCCGCCGGACTCGGAATGGCGCGAGACTTTGCGAGGCGCTCCGTGTGCCAAAATAGGCCGCGGGCACAGCCGCGCCCAAAAAAATACCCGCCCAAGGCCGGGCGCCAAGTTCGTCCAGCGAAAAAGGCCACAAAAACGGGTGGGCTATAGCCTTGGGGGTGGGGCTGGCCAACTGTCCGCCGGACTCGGAATGGCGCGAGACTTTGCGAGGCGCCTCCGTGTGCCAAAATAGGCCGCGGGCACAGCCGCGCCCAAAAATAACCCGCCCGAAGGCCGGGCGCCAAGTTCGTCCAGCGGAAAAAGGCCACAAAAACGGGTGGGCTATAGCCTGGGGGTGGGGCTGGCCAACTTCGTCCGCCGGACTCGGAATGGCGCGAGACTTTGCGAGGCGCCTCCGTGTGCCAAAAATAGGCCGCGGGCACAGCCGCGCCAAAAAAATACCCGCCCCAAGGCCGGGCGCCAAGTTCGTCCAGCGAAAAAGGCCACAAAAACGGGTGGGCTATAGCCTTGGGGGTGGGGCTGGCCAACTTCGTCCGCCGGACTCGGAATGGCGCGAGACTTTGCGAGGCGCCTCCGTGTGCCAAAAATAGGCCGGGCACAGCCGCGCCCAAAAATAACCCGCCCAAGGCCGGGCGCCAAGGTCGCCCAGCGGAAACAGGCCACAAACACGGGTGGGCTATAGCCTTGGGGGGTGGGGCTGACCCACTTCGTCCGCCGGACTCGGAATGGCGCGAGACTTTGCGAGGCGCCTCCGTGTGCCAAAATAGGCCGCGGGCACAGCCGCGCCAAAAATACCCGCCCGAAGGCCGGGCGCCAAGTTCGTCCAGCGGAAAAAGGCCACAAAAACGGGTGGGCTAAAGCCTGGGGGGTGGGGCTGGCCAACTACGTCCACCGGACTCGGAATGGCGCGAGACTTTGCGAGGCGCCTCCGTGTGCCAAAAATAGGCCGCGGGCACAGCCGCGCCCAAAAATACCCGCCCGAAGGCCGGGGCGCCAAGTTCGTCCAGCGGAAAAAGGCCACAAAAACGGGTGGCTATAGCCTTGGGGGGTGGGGCTGGCCAACTTCGTCCGCCGGACTCGGAATGGCGTGAGACTTTTCGAGGCGACTCCGTGTGCCAAAAATAGGCCGCGGGCACAGCCGCGCCCAAAAATACCCGCCCGAAGGCCGGGCGCCAAGTTGGCCCAGCGGAAAAAGGCCACAAAACGGGTGGGCTATAGCCTTGGGGGGTGGGGCTGGCCAAATTCGACCGCCGGACTCGGAAAGCCGCGAGACTTTGCGAGGCGCCTCAGAGTGCCAAAAATCGGCCGCGGGCACAGCCGCGCCCAAAAATCCCCCCCCGACGGCCGGGGCGCCACGTCCGCCCAGCGTAAAACGCCACAAAAACGGGTGGGCTATAGCCTTGGGGGGTGGGGCTGGCCAACTTCGTCCGCCGGACTCGGAATGGCGCGAGACTTTGCGAGGCGCCTCCGTGTGCCAAAATAGGCCGCGGGCACAGCCGCGCCTAAAAATACCCGCCCAAGGCCGGGCGCCAAGTTCGCCCAGCGGAAAAGGCCACAAAAACGGGTGGGCTATAGCCTTGGGGGTGGGGCTGGCCAACTTCGTCCGCCGGACTCGGCATGGCGCGAGACTTTCCGAGGCGCCTCCGTGTGCCAAAATAGGCCGCGGGCACAGCCGCGCCTAAAAATACCCGCCCAAGGCCGGGCGCCAAGTTCGTCCAGCGGAAAAAGGCCACAAAACGGGTGGGCTATAGCCTTGGGGGTGGGGCTGGCCAACTTCGTCCGCCGGACTCGGAATGGCGCGAGACTTTGCGAGGGGCCTCCGTGTGCCAAAAATAGGCCGCGGGCACAGCCGCGCCAAAAATAACCGCCCAAGGCCGGGCGCCAAGTTCGCCCAGCGGAAAAGGCCACAAAAACGGGTGGGCTATAGCCTTGGGGGTGGGGCTGGCCAACTGGTCCGCCGGACTCGGAATGGCGCGAGACTTTGCGAGGCGCCTCCGTGTGCCAAAAAATAGGCCGCGGGCACAGCCGCGCCTAAAAATACCCGCCGAAGGCCGGGCGCCAAGTTCGTCCAGCGGAAAAAGGCCACAAAACGGGTGGGCTATAGCCTGGGGGGTGGG
>JAUJEM010000374.1:0-115006 GCA_030448935.1 Citrus cavaleriei
TTAACAGGTTCAATCATCAGAAGTCGCTTTTGCTTGCAATTCCACTTTTCATCACAATACCAACATAAACCCTTTGCCGTGCACTCTTTGAGTTCTTGGTCTGTAAGTCGCTTTGAATTGTTTCGAACAACTGTTCTGGCGGGTCGGGATCTTTAGTTGTAGCCCTAGTTGTACGAGGAGTCTCCTCGTTGATCTTGTCTTCTAACATCCTAGCACAGGAAATAGCTACTGTCATGGTTCGAGGCTTGTACGCTTCAATCTCGCGCCCGAATGTCAGTTTGTAATCCTTCATGTAAAGGTTCCTATTAGTTGTTGATCTGACCAATCAGGAGCCCGATTAGATAATCGTTCAAAGCAACTTTGACGTTGCAATGCAATAGTTGTTTTCTGAAATTTGCTAATATATTTGGGCAAACGTTTGTTTAGTTAATATATTTTAATTAAATATTTGTTTAATCCCTGTGTTTTATACTTCAAGATACTTGTTGGTCCTACTCTTACTTTTTTTTTTTTACTTTTATAATGATACTCTTACAACAATAATCTTGCAGATATTAATGAAAAAATGAATTTATTAAATTAGCCTAAAGAGAATTAATTTTTTATAAAAATTAATAGAAAAATTGCTACAAGAGTATTAAACATTGCTTTAAATTGGCTGTATTAATTTATTTATAAATAATAATTAGTAAGATTGTTGAAAAGATATGAAAAATATCAATTGTATTATACTAATATTTATTTCTCAATTTGCTAATAAGTAATTATTGTTAATTTACTAATTAATTTTTTATAGATTAAAAAAATTAATGTAAAAGATATCATTGTAAGGGTATTATTGTAAAAATAAATAAAAAGTAAGGATAAAAATATAACATATTTAATAATAGGAGTATCTTGAAATACTTTTTAAAATATGAAGATTAAATAGCACCACATTGTTATGACCTTAGGGATTTAACTGAAAATTGAACTGTAATTATAAACTAAATTGATCACTTCGAGGGGATCGGCCTCCAATTTTGCCAAAGGCTGAAATTTTTATTGATAGCTAGTCTTAATGGAATTAGAATTTATACTAGTCTTAAACTGTATTTGAAAAGGGAAAGAAAATCCTAAATTATAGAGAAGTAGAATAGAGAATCCTAAACTAATGTAAGAAAGATAAATAATAGAAAGTCAAGGAACTCCTTGTAGTAGTAGAAATAGAAAAGGATGGGTTCTAACAATGAAAGATTCAAACGATTCAGTTTTAGTTTTACGGCCGCGATACAAATAAAGCTGATGAGACAACTTACCTAAAAATTGAAAGGCTCAATCTTTCGAGCTAAGGTTAACCTGAAAGAAGAGTGAAGCTTAATGATAGCTAATGAGGCTTGGGAGAGGGCAAGCGAGAGAATGAGAGTGTATGTTTATTTTTTATTTTTTATTTTCAAAATTTATGTGCTCTTACTTTAAAAAAATTATAAAATTTTTAAATAATTTACAGCTAATTAATGTTTCTTTTATTTGCTGCTAAATATTAGGATTCGCCCAAATTTCAAGCAAAGATACTAATTAGACAAGCATGACATGTCTTAACTTGGTTTGATTATAGAAAGTTTCATCTCTAGCATTTTTCTTAATTTGTACATAGCTAAGAACTCTGCAGATATTGTTAGATTGTTGTAGCGTGTGAATACTATAGGCAATTGTACATAAAAGTCTTCACGTCTTGCTAAATTTGGGAGTTCTTACTAAGTTATAAGAATTCATTAGACAAAAAGGATTCTAAAACTAGATAAGCCTCTCTATAAATTGGTTTGACCACTTAGCATTTGAAGTGAAGTAAGCAACTTGTAAGCAACTCAAAGCATTGATCTTCAAGCTCCCTTGCACACACACACTCTTGTGAATACTACAAACTCTCTTTAGCTCAATTGTTCTTGCTTCTCTTTAGCTCTTTCGCAAGTATTCTAGCTAGCTAGTTTAGAAGATCAAGTCTTAACAGCTTTTAGGGAAGAGTTGTTTGAGTGCTACATGAATGTAGAGTGCAAAATATGCATCCCATGAAATAAAGCTTTAAAGGGCATTAAATACTAAGTTGGGCACTATTTAGTTTGGGTCAAGTAATTTTACCATATATATTAAAAAAATAACATAATAAAATAATAAACAATATAATAAAGTCTAATAAATCAGTATAATAAAGTCCAACACAAAATAATTTTCATAGTCTAAAAATCCAGTTTGAATTACAAATTTACAGTAATAAATAAAAAAAGAAATAAATAATATATATAAAAAAAACACATATGAAAGGAGTTCCATTGCCAATTTGGCATCAACATTCACCACTTCTTAATTCTTCAACATATTTTTAGATAATATTAGAACTCCACACCAAGTTATTTGCACACATCCACATTCACATCCAAAATATCTGCATTATCACTTGTATTAATTAAGATAAAATCTACTTTTAATTTTAATTTTTCTCTCCAAATTGCTTGGTTTTTCGGTTTGGTGCGGTTTTGAACTGAATTAAACAAATTGTGGGTTACAATATTTCAGCTGCAAACAATACCGTAGATTTGTATTGTGTGTGAATATATGAACTTTGTAATTGGATCATTTTAAATCTTAAAATCATTTTTCCTTTTCAAGCGTAAGAAATATGTAGCAGTGATGTAGCTTATTAGTCAGAAAATTTTACACGAGACAAATAATTTATTGCCTAGATTCAAACAACAATGGAGAGAAGAGAAGAAAAAAGAAAATAAGTTACAATTTATATAATTTCCAAAATCAACTGCCAAATCAAGAAAACTCTCTTGGCCAGCTCCATATAAATGGAGACTTTCTTATCTTATTGTACAATTAATTTGAGTATACGCTGGCTGGGGTCTCCAAGTGCAACATCTATCCCATATTTATTTAATAACCTAGAAGCAATCCAAGTCGTCAAACTGAAAATTTGGGTCCAAATCTTCCTTTGCAAGCGAGAAATCAAAGTCCCCAAATGGTGAGTTGATGACTGAAGTTGGAGTTGAAATTATCTCAGCTTTGAGATCAGACTCCGGAGTTTGCACATCGTAGCCTAGTCCAAAGTTGGTCATGGCACGGTGACATTGAGAAGTAGTTGGATTCTGATGTTGCCGGTGAAATAAACGTTGGCGAAAAACCACCCATGAAATTGTTGTCCATCATACCATCCAAAAACAAGTTGTCTTCAACATTAATATTTTCATGTCCAATTGATTCATGTGGAAAAGCAAATGGAGAAAAGATGCTCTCTGCGGCGTCCAAGTCCTCACTCTTAACTCTAAGCTCTGCTCCAAAGTTGAGCATTACCCCATTTGCTTCTTTCGGCTTTTCTTCACTCTCTTTTTGTTGATTGCAACAAGGATTCTTCTGATCAATGGACACTTGCTTTGTTGATGAAGTCGAAGCCAATGCTAAATGAGAGTTTTGGCTACACGTATGTCTCCCTCGATATGTCACTTCAAACATTGAAGGGTCATCGTCGGATCTTTGAACTTGTTTAGTTGCTAAACAACCTCGGGCATGACGATGGGTGCACCTGTAATACCCTCTGCAGATTTCGGGATTTTGTTTTTAGAGAAAGTGTCAACATATATAACCAATAAAGTTTTGAAAGTTAAATAGAGATTATACATAGAAACACGAGGAGAATTTGTACGAGAAACAGAACACAAAAGTCCACAGAAAGGTGAAATTGTTGCAATTGGAAATTTGTGCATGTGCGCAAAAAGACTCTCAGCATCAGAAACGTGGAAACTAATAATTGAATCTAAGCCTGTTGAGTGCTCTTAACATAAAATTTAAGAACTAGTTTGGGGGACCCCAGGGCAGAGGCCCAAGATTTGATACTTGGAGTTAGACCAGTAGCTAAGAGTTGTCCACATAAAGGGATATGAAATGAAAGGAATGGCCTACACAGAAAAGGAACAAAAGGACGATATGGTGCCGAGCCTGTTGATCAAAATCGAC
Organism: Citrus cavaleriei; assembly: GCA_030448935.1. Lineage (NCBI taxonomy): Eukaryota > Viridiplantae > Streptophyta > Magnoliopsida > Sapindales > Rutaceae > Citrus > Citrus cavaleriei. The sequence goes on from JAUJEM010000374.1 coordinate 3,994, forward strand.
AGATGCATGAACCCCATTAAAGATAGCAGCCATAAAACCAAAACCCAACTTGAATGCTTTGTCAGAACTTCATAGAAACGAAGCTGTAATTAGGTGCTTTGGATAAGTTCAAGTACCGTGTGAATAAATATACGTATTTCTTTTTAGAAACTATATATTATAGTTAAAAATTTACTGAGACTAACCTAGATCAATACCACTGTGACACAACTTCAAATTTTACCTTCACTAATTTGAATGGATAATAATTATTTACTCTGTAAATATCCACTCTACCCAATAATAATAATAATTAATATATACATGTAAAATAGCTCTCGCGCTGTAATTTATTTTATTTTATTTTAAAAGAAAAGGGAAGGTGAAAACTGAAAAGCAAAGGGGTTTTGTCCTCTTTCGATTTGTAAGCTTCTTCACTTCTCCGGATGATATGATATGTCGTCTCAGATAAACAAATAGATAGGTGTTGTGTGGCAGTGGCACAAGCAAAAAGGTCTTTTTAGAGCAAAAAGGCCTTTTTAGATAAGAAAGAAAGATTTTGAGTGATTTAAAGGTGGAGCTTAATTTCTATCATAAGCTCACGTATATATAATATATTCATTTCAATCATGCCAGATTACAGACAAAAGCCAGCAAGAGGATTTAAATTATTATAGTTAAAGAAATGGTAATAAAAGTGGTGAGGTGAAGTTACCTTGGAAAATTACGACCAAGAATATCTTTCTGGCCATATTTTCTCCAGCAATAACCATCATCAAGAGTCCCTTCTAATGCTGTCCCCGAGGTAACCTTTACTTGTTCAGTCCATTGAGGCATTGTCTTTCTACAATTAATTAATACACAAGAACCAAACAAGCCAATTAGATGGAATTAAATGCAAGTATTTTACTTACTTAATTATGTGCACATAATAAGGTTAGAAAGATTAAAGTAATTTGCAGAAAAATTTAATTATTACCTCTTCTTGGATACGACATCTTTACAATAGTCTTGATCAGAAGCATCGCTTCTCGGGCTAGTAGCAGTGTTGGGAAAAGAACGTGGTGATTCAACCATGGTGATGTGGAGCTTATTGGACTGGAGAGAATGACTATAATTTAGCATTGAAAGTGCTTTCTCATAAGAAGAAAGAATCTCTTGTACTAAGAATTCGCGAGTTTCTGGAGAGGAAGATGGATTCAGATGATTCCTAAGCCGCTTAGCTAGCTCTTTCCCTTGTGCTAGCTCAGTAATAAGAATCTTTTGATCCCTATCCATCGTCGACCTTTTCATATCTGAACAATTCCCTAGCAACCAATTGACGAAACACTAAGTACCGGAATCCGTACGAGTCTGAGCAGAGAGATCACTAGCAAGTCCAATTCATACGAGCAAAGGAAACAAAATGTGAGCTAGGATGTGACCAAAACCACTCTAAATCTTGAATTTTGTTATATTCGGTTACACAAGTGCTCTAGTAATCAAGATCATGCGAATTGATTACTTGAAGGAAGAAGATTAAGAAAAGAAGAAAAGTGCTTTCGTAGTGAACAAGAGTTGAAGCTGAGGCGAAAGAGTAGAGGATATTGGACAGAAATAAGAAGGAAGAGAGATCAACTTTTGACTGAGTCGTGTTTTTTGATTTCCTGAAATTAACTACGTTCTTTCCGGTCATGGGAGAGGGGTTGTTTTATACATGTCCATGGAGAGAGAGAGAGAGAGAGATGCACCTTTAAGTATTTAATAACACTGAACAGTAGTTAGCGAGAGAAGGTCCAAATGTCTAATGGTGACCGATTCAACCCCTTCTCTCCTTTTTTTTTATTCTTTAGTTTAGTGTATGAATCACTGATTGAAGTTGAAGAACATAACGACGAAGAAAAGTGAAAAGAAAAATAAAATAAAATTATTTAGCGAAAAGAAAGTGAGTGACGTGGAAGTTGGAACCAAGAAATAAGAATCTTCAAAGCTTGTTCCGCGTTGTCTCTCGCTCGCTTCCCTTGGTTTTGTTTCGCCGTGGATCAAGATTAGGATGACGAACGCTGATGGCGTCGAGCGCAGGCCCTTGCTTGCGTCGATGTTGATGGATCGCTCCATGTGACTCGCGATGCACCAATATTTTTTCACACGTGTAACACTAACTCATTTTTATATTAATATTATATTCTACAAATGAGTTAAATTAAATATTCTTAGCCTTTGCTCCAGTGGTCGTTGCCTTCCCATGACACATGCACATAATTATTTTCTTTCTTAATTATGATATATACTTAAGTAGAAATAATTTTTTTTTATTTTAAAATGTGAATAGAATAAACACTCATCAAATATTAAAGAGAATAAAATACGGGTGATCTATATATTTTAAAATTAGTTTCAATAATTATCTCGATTATAAATATCAATGTAATATCATATAATATGAGTTGTGATTTGAGCGATTAATCTCTTGTAATTAAAAAAATTAGTTCAACTAATTAATCTTTTATTTTGTACACATGATTAAAAGAATATATGCCTTAATTTTTTATCGATATCGTCTTGTCCTTTTGGGGTGGTGGCTGTTTATAAATTATCTACGATTTTTATCCACCTTGACCCTTGAACAGTTGAACCGGCCACGTCAGCTTAATTAGCCCACTGACAGACAAATTTTTGATAAATAAACTTTTTCATTTTTAATCAAATGGGATTAAGGCCCCCTTTTTTTTTCGCTATTGCTAATGAAACACTATTCACTGCTGCTAGCAACTAATGAGAACATGATTTTAGTTTTGGGTTTAAAATGGTTTGCTGATAGAATATAATTCTTTTTGGGTTCAAGCTATTGATTTTGGTTTGAAATGGTTCGTTGATAGAATATAAGCCAAAGAATATAATTATTTTTGGCTATCTTTGCGAGTTAGGATTAAGTAAAGGATTGGACTAATTATTGGGACAAAATATTAATACCATGTTTGGCATGCTCACTCGAATTCGATTAATGGATTAAATTCAAAGTTTAATCCTAAATTCAGGGGATTGCTAATCCTAATTTTCATGTGGCTTTAGTTAGGACTAGGTAATGTCAAGAATAATATTTGTCCATTTATAATATCTTCCATAATTTATTACAGTATTTTATTTATAACTTAAAAATTATTTATTTATTTATTTATTGTTTTAATTAAGTAATTTATTTATTTTTCATGATTTACTTAAAAATTATTAACTAATTTATTATTTGAAATTTATTATTTATTTTATTTAATGAAATGATATATTTCATTTGAAATAACCTATAAGTTAAATAATTTAAATATCTATAGATATATTTAAATTCAAATATTAATGTAAATACTATTTAATTTCATATAAATGTAATTTAACATAATCCAATCCGATACCGTACCAAATATAAGTCAACACTATGTATAAATCATTTTAATCTAATATATTCTAATTTATTCAAATCCTAATAGTTAGTTCAATCCAATCCTGCGTGCTAAATATAGCCTTTGGGTTTAAAATGGTTTGCTGACCACCCATACCTAAAACACAGTTTCATGCAATCTTTTCTAATTTTCATTTTAATAGTTATTTCTATTATTTTTACAGATAACTTCAAGATAAGTTGAATTAGCTATGATTATTGATCACTTTTCTGGAGTACTTTATTTATGTTTTTCTTTGCCGAAGAACAAATAAATTGACATTGTCACACATAAGAGACAGCAATGATCCTCGTGGAAAGGAGTCACATTTCATAAAAATATAGGAAGACAGTCAATAGTTTTGTGTTAATTAAAAATAAAAAACATTGTTGCGTTGGATGCAATTAATAATGAAGATTTTAGTTGTAGAACATGGAGAAGTGGAGTAGAAATGCATTTGTTTAATCAACTACAGTTAATCTAGTATTATTATATTAGCCGAGGCTTTTTTTTTTTTAAACTTTTATTTATCGTTTTTGCTGTAAAATTAAGGGAAAACCAAGCCCGCATCCATTTGCTCACTTGATCTCACTAATGGCAAATATCTGATAGAAACTTAATGTGCAAGATTTTTTTTTTTTTTTTAAAAGGTATATCACCACTTTAGTCGTATAACAATTAATATATTGTCTGAATTTTGTGTGTTAATTTTTTTCTTAAAAAAGAAAAGAAAAGAAAAGAAAATAATGATCATTAATTTGAACACACGGCCTGCTTTTCACGGAACAATTTGAGGCATGCAGTTTTCCCCTGCACGGAAAACGGCATAACAGTTTATGATCGGATGTCAAAAAAGCAAAATTCAATTCAAATGTCATGATAGCACCGCTCTCACTTTCAAAAAATACATTATTTGCTGTCGTTATCAAAATCCGAAATCAAAACCGGGGAGAAGAGCTTTCTACTTCGAGGAAATTACCAAGTTCTGATCAAGAAATTTGGTAACACCCAACGATTACAAAAAGCAAATGCAGAAGGGGGGGTCCCAGTCAGTCGGGAAAACGTGTGGGCCCCGGCCCATTTTTATTTGCGTTCGCAAGTCAAAGGTCGTGCTTTCTCGGTGATAGATGTTTAGTGAGAAAGAGGCAAAATCAATAGCCACGTCGTCTAAATGCAACGCAACGTTTCCACTTGGTCACGGCATTTTGGCCTTTGGGGTCTACACGATCGAGAGAGACAATGAGGATGGATATGGACTCAAACAATTTGATTTTGATTTCAATGAAGAATAGATCAATGGTAAGTCAAATTATCTCATCTACTGTGGTGATGATGATGCGCTTTGCATCAATCAATAATTGTAAGAGGAAGATTCAAGGAAAAATTTGATCAAATCACAATCCAGAAAAGCGGAAAGCATAAAATCTTAAGACTTTGCATTCGCACTTTTAAGTTAGATGGAGCAAGAGACTTTTATATGACAACGAATTAGAAAAGATTTCTTTGTAAGAGATTAAACCATTTCTAAATTGCTTTCTAGAAAAAAGGATTGAGAGTTTTGATTTTCTTTTATTATAAAGTTAAAAATATATTTCATTAATATTTTAATAATTTACATTTTAATAAGCATGCATGCACTAATGGACTTTTTTATTAAGTGGGAAAATCCTTGCACTCACCTTTAAATTGCTTTCAGTTCTCCCTCAATTATCATATAATTGAGTGAAAATAATTTATTCCTTACGAAATGTGAGTGGCGTAGGCACCCTTCGAATATTAGAAATGATTCAAAAAATATGGACAATGCTTTAGTAGATCAATGTACACGCCATGAGGGATCCGAGTTGTATAATCTGATTGTAAATATCAATTGTAATATCTGATGTAATAATAATAATAATTTATGTATAATAATTTTTTTTTAAAAAAAAAAACATGCATGTGTTTGGTATTCAAAAGATTGAGGTTATAAGGATCATTGCTCTGTTTTTTTTTTTTTTCTCTCTTCTAACATCTTTTAATTTAATAAATTATTAAAATTTAGTCTTAAATGTATCACCCAACAATCAAATCAACTTGTTTCACTTTATATATAATTAAACTAATTTTTTTCTACAAAATTTTTTTTGAACCAATTTTTTTCTACTAAATTTAAAATATTTAGAAAGTATTAAAGAGACAAAGACTACTCGGGAATCTTAATTTACATGAACAGCGCACATGCATTGACCTAGTAATTGTTAAACCAACACCGCGTGCACAAACAACGACGTAACGAAACGAACGAAACGGAAAAGGAAAGAGAGGCCGCGTGGGTCCAAGACTGACAGTTACATGATCCACATCAACCCCTTGTTTGGTTCATAAATTAATCACAATGTTCCTTCTTCCACAGTTCCACTTCAATAGCACCTTGAGTTAATCCATCGGGAGTTTTTAATTACAAATCTATAGTTTAACCTTTGTTAAATAATATACGATAACTAATAATTTTTACAGTCCCAACTTATATCTGAAGTTTGAATTTAATTTATTTGAAGATATTTATAAATTTTAACTTGTTTCTTTTTTACAACTTACGTATGAATTTAATACATTTAAATCTCAATAGAAAATTTAAATTTACTGATTTATATCTTAATAAAATAAACTAAATATGTTAATGATAATCATTATTACTCTCTTAAAAAATAATATCTATTCTCTTCATTTTTTTTCGCTTTATTGAAAACAATTACGCCGTTCAATTTTTTTTTCCAACTATACCTGATTGTTTGGGCGAGTCCTTCTAAATTTCTCTTCATTATCTTGATTTTATATTTTCTTAAAATTTACTAAAATTTATTTATTCAATTAGTTAATCTTAATTAATTCATGTCAATCACCTTAATTAACTCGTGTCAACCTTTATAAAATGTAAAATTATTATGACAAAAGTTCAGACTTGTTACAGAGTATTGTAATATGGTATAGATGAGGGCAGATGATTAAATGAAGCAGCTGGTAATGCTTACGTGTGTTAATTAATTATCCAGCTCGTGACAAAGCAAACGAACTGAATTGCATGCATATTAGATCCAACAAACTGTTAAGCTACTAGATTCTTCTTTCCTTTAGTATAAATACCAAGTTGTAATCATTTGTTAAATATAATAAGATGAACATTTTTCAGATATTTCTTTTATAATTTTTATCACTTTTCGTTAGTTTCTCTTGAACCAAACACTTTGTACGAACTCTTTCAAGACTAATTGTAAATCTTATGACATAATAAATTGGAAGAAAGAAAATTGTACAAAAATAAATTGAAATGGTATTTATGTCAAAATACTAGTTTTAAGATGTTTTTAGATCTAAAAACAAACAATTTAGCATTTATAATCAAACATTCAGAAGAGAAAACCAAAAATTTGACCATATAGAAAGACTTGAGAAAGAGTTGTTTTACTTGAGAAATAGATTGTGAGAAAGTTTAGTATTCTTGGGATTGCCATTGTTGAGAGTGAAGAGCTTGGTGATCAAAATCCTATAAAACAATAACCCATCATGGCATCATGGGTCCCGAGTTAGTGTTATGCACAATGTGGCCTCTTAATGCTTAAGTCAATCCATCAGGGGTCCTCGAGGGTGTTATTAGTGCAAACCTTCTGATGTTTAAGTCAGAGATAGAGAGTGGCACAATATAACAAATAAATAATATGAAAGATAAAAGAGAATGAGAGTAAAACTTAGAGGATATTGTACTTTCTCATCTAATGTACATTTCCTCTTTTTACACTGTTGAGTAGTGGCTATAAGAGAAATAGTAAAAAGTACAATTAAATTAGAAAAACTTATCTTTTATCCTATAGGATTTGAGTTTGACGAAGAATTAGACTTGTATTGGTTTATTCTTTTTAAATTAAGATATGTTATTAGATGTAGGTCATCGGGTTCGAGACAACTCATTTATGTCACGGTTGGGTTAATTAAAAATATGGGTATAACAATATCATTCAAACATATTGATTTAAATCTATTCAAATTTCGGTAATATTCGAGTTTATTCAGACTTAAGTTAAAAAAGAAAAAAAAAGTTTTGGAGCCAAGCTACACATTTTTCCCTCTTTAAAATTGTAGGATAGGAGATACTTACATACACTATAATTCTTCATATTGTCTTGTGTAGATGAGATTTCATTGTCATTCTCTTCGGTCATCAGTTGATCAGAGCATAGGGATGTTGGGGACATTTTGGTCCTGAGCAGGAAACATATCTGAATGCTTTGGAGGGGCAGACAACTCCATCTGGTCGCTAGCTTGATTTATTCATTTAGCGAAGCTTAAGGTGAGTCTAGTCTAGTGCATGCATGCCATTGTCCAGAAGATTCAAGAATAAAAGATGGTGTATTGTTCCAACAAAAATAAAATAATCGATAAGGATGGGCTTTCAATGCGGGCCTAAGCTGCTTTTACTTTGCCCACTTTGCATGGCCTAGGGAGGTTTTGATGTTTTGGGGAATTTTTTTTTTCTTCTTCTTCTTCTTCATCAATCGTACTGGTGCCTTGGTGGGAGTTTCTAAATACCATCATGTCATTTCCAAATGTTCACTAACATTGTAAACATTCAGACAAGCATTAATTATATATTTTCAGACGGTTGATATCTTATAATATTGATGGTAAAGGTAGGAAGTATTTAATAACTTACATAAACATTGTGGATGCTGCTGTCAAGGTAGGGGCAATATGATATAGGGCCAGAGAAAAAAAGCACTTAATTAAAGTTTAAAAAAAAAATTTCCGTGAGCTTAGAATTGTAATGATTACAAATTTTATTCACAATGTCAACCAATGAAAATTCAACAACTTTGCGACAGTTACAACTGAAGCGGTATGCAAAATCGGTGTGCCTTATAAATTGATTTGCTGGTGAAGCAAATCAATCCAGACAACTTTCGCAACACTCCATAAATTTTCGCTTTTGTACAATAGTAAAAGTGACGGCTTGCACATGTGACATGAAATCAATGTAATTTTCAGTTTAATTAATTGGGGACTTGCAACTCACATAGAAGATAACATCGACAAATTTTAAAATACATTCGGGATACCGTATTATCCATATAATAAATAAATAATATTATGATATGTGTATATTTAATTTAAAAAATCATCATGTAAGTGGTTGTTATATTAAATTCGACTACACATGACTTACATGCATCAATTAGTTGTAATACATCAGAGGTATTCTAGAATTTCTCTATATAAAGAGACGATGGCACGATACTTTTATTAATTAGTTATTTCCATTTTCCTTTGAGCAACAAGAAAAAAAGGTACAAAAAAGGGAAAAAAAACTGAAAAGTGGAATAGCCGAATGAGCTAGGGCTTTAATTTTCTCAAATGGTTGATCCACATCCGGGGGTGTAAATTTTCTAGGAAAGTATGCGGGAACAACCAAAGTCATTATGATTCAACAGCGGTTAATATGGTATGCATGCATCAATTAGTTGTAATACATCAGAGATATTCTAAAATTTCTCTATATAAATAGACGATGGCACGATGCTTTTATTAATTAGTTATTTTATTTCCATTTTCCTTTGAGCAACAAGGAAAAAAGGTAAAAAAAAGGGAAAAAAACTGAAAAGTAGAATAGCCAAATGAGCTAGGGCTTTAATTAATGGTTGATCCACATCCGGGGGTGTAAATTTTCTAGGAAAGTATGCGGGAACAACTAAAGCCATTATGATTCAACAGCGGTCAATACCTGACAATTTGAAGCACTTCAATCATCAACATACGACAATTTAATTTCTTTCTGAATAAATATATATACATCTTGAAACGATAAAAAATGATAAAACTATCGAAGTATTCCAATTAACATAATATAAAATAAAATAGAGGTTTTTAATGTTATTCAAGATATTCTGAGAAATGCTTGTAAGTAAATCATTCATATTCTTCTTTGTGTTTTGTTTCGAAAATTTGTTAACCATAAAGTGTGAATCAAGTGCATCACCTTAACACTAGGCAGGCTCACAAATTAAATAATGCAGAATTATATCATTTAAAATAAAATACTTGTGCGTCCTATCACGAAACCCATTGTACCTATCAAATGACAGGTCCTCAACAGAGAAGCACACATATCTCAACCCATCCCATATATGTTTCTCTCGCAGCTACCATGTCAGCTTCTGCGGTGAACCACATCCACATGTGCCAACACCACACATCAAAGTTCCAACAGTTCTTTTAGCGCACCCACAATCTGAATTCATATAATGCCACAATTTTAACGCAGTTTGAAATTCTAACTGTAGACACTCTTGATCAAAAGTTGTGTATCGGAGCAAAGAGTCTTTATGCCTGAATAGCAAATATATCATATTTTAATGGGTCTAGAATAAGTAAGATTAATGAAAATAAATTATCTTGAGGATTTCTTCCACCCAAGTCCCGAGAATCTGACATTGAAGCTGAGGAGGAGATAGAGACCGATCAATATTATTCAATAATTAAGAAGCCTAAATGACCAGCAAGTACAATACATAAGCAGATTTTTTTTTCCTTTTTTTCTTTTTTGTTAATGAATTTTGAATGCATTTGGCCTTATTATCGTTAGTAGCGTCATCGCGTCTGGTGCATTATTGCATGTAAGTGATAGAGAACCAGAGGTAGAAAGGGAAATGACAATCTTGCGATGCAACCACTTTCATCTCAACACCGCCAAGAAAATTAAAGTCGTACAAGTTACAAATTAATGAAGATAAGAGAGAAAATATTAAAATAAATCCCCCAATCAACAGAATTAAAAATAAGTAGCCAGAAGAGGATTGGATTAGGACTTGGAATTGTAAATCCGAAGCTCTCTTCGTCTATTTGCGAACGCTTGTCCATGTCTCATTATCCAAAACCTCTCTATTTCCTCTGCTTTTCGACCCGGAATCCGCCCGGCAATCAGAGCCCACCTGAACGGAATCACCTTCTATTGTCACCCAATTAATTAAGTAATTAATTAAGCAACAAGATTCTGATCAACAAAGCAGTAAGTAACAGTTATGGCCAATATATACAGCTTCAGGCTGTCCTCTGGTTATATATATATACGGTCATCAAGTCATAATAATAATAATAATAATAATAATTGATTATTGATCTTTAAAGCCATGAAAGGCAATTGAATTAAAATTAGGCTAAAATAGTAATCATAAAAAAATAAAGAATAAGAAATTCCTTGAAACAAATAGCCATTACTTTAATTGTCACTAATTTGTGAACCCAAAAATGAAAAAAAATAAATAAAAATCTGTACTTTTCATTTTTACTTGATTGTTATGAAGTAAAGAAAACCACCCATTTCACCTGTCTCCAACGAGTTTATACATTCTGTAAATGAGATCCTCTTCCTGCTCCGACATGTTAATGAATTCCCATTCAATACTGCTCACCTCTGAATAGAACATTCAATTTTAGGCAGCAAATAAAGAAAGAACCCAGAAATAAAGTAATTTGTTTCACAATCAAATGAATAAACTGATCAATTAATCAGAGAGCGAGGGAGTGAAGTTACCTTCAGAGTAAAAAGTAGTAGTAGTGGTCTTGGCTTGCTTCCTGCGACGCTTATCCATTCTTAAAGAGTTTATTGAAAAAGAAAGCAAAGTTTGTTAAGAGAGAAAAAGGAGAGAATGAGAGATGAGTGACTGTTTTAAAAGTAGAAAGATTTTGGCAATTATTAGTTGTTTTTCTTTTTCTGAAAATGGAATTTGGAAATTGTAAATCCATTAACTTTTAATATTTTATCAATGGACTCCAAAGTTCAGTGCTGTGCCTGTCCTGCGGGCACAGTGATGGTAGACAGGACAAGTGTAATGGGAACGACAGATCCTACCAACCAAACATACAAATCAAAATTCGTTGACTTGTAGTTGTTCCTGCCTTGCCTAATGGTCAAAACTCTTTTATTTAGGGTTAATTAGGGCAGCAGGAGTGCATCAAATGCTGTAATTTACTGGACTATTGATCTTCTATTTAATTAGCTTATCATGTTTCATCATGCGTGAGAGAAGTCACGTCTCACATCTCACATCTCACATCTCATCTCAATTGTACAATTTTTGTTGCTTCAGCATCTAAAAGTAACATAACCCATGGATGGTAAGACGTAGGCGACAAGAATTCAATAAATATATAAATAAGGGAAAATTTACAAAAATAGCCAAAAAAATTAGGCACTTTTCAATTTTAACCCCTCAAATTTTTTTCTATCATAACTAGCCAAACACCATATTTTTGGACTACATTACCCTCATCATTTTCATCAAATTTACAAAGGCATGCCACTATTCCCTTTTCAATTCCAGCACTTCCACCACTTTTCTCTTTTCAACTTAACAAACTTCATCACTCAACAAACTCCATTACTCTCAATAAATTAGCAAATTTCATCAAACAAGCATTACATAATTGAAGATATAATTATCAATTGGAGAGCTTCTTAAGGTTAGTTTATACTCTTACCATAACCTAAACTTTTAATCTATTGATTTTATCATTTGAGTTCGAAATTGAAGTGAGTTTTTATTGCAAATGTTGTTATTTTTCATTAACAAAACAATGTGACTTGTTAAAGTAGTTAGTTTGAGTTGAGAAATGAAAATCAATCATTGAAACCCCTGAAAAATCGAGAAAACGAAATTTGAACAAGTGAGGCGAGCCTGTCTCACATAATCTCTTGGATTTTATGTGAGGCAAAGATTGTCAAACTTGCTGTCTGCCAAAATATGTGCGGCAGGCAAAGTGGAGACGGCGTGTGAACTGGCGCTCTTTGGCACGGCATTACCACTCTGGTTTTATGTGAGCACGAGCAAGTGGGACGGGCGCTTTGTCTCACTTATTCTCTGTTGATTTTTTATGTGAGACATGCAAGTGGGACATGCGCACATCTCACATAAATCTCTTTGGTTTATGTGAGGGCAGGCATCATCCCTTTGCTGTCTCACTAAATTGGGCTACATGTATCAGATTTAGGCGTATAATATATCGTTTCGAAGCTTACGATGAGACGAAGTAAATCCAAAATTGTATACTTCATTTCATCCACATAAACGTACTGCATATTCATTTTTACTAGGTTTTGTAGCGTGAAATCTTATCTCTTTTGTTTTTTTTTTTTTGGTTTAATGGATTCCGTTGTACTTGATTATGTTCTGACGGTTGGTGGAGACGTTAGCGATGATGGTATGCAAAATGCGTGAATGCAAGAAAGAATACAACATTTTTAGTTCGGAAAGATTGTGCGTTTGAGCAATTTATGGCAAGGGTGTATGAAGTTTTCAGATAAATTCTAATGAATATAGTTTGTCGATGAAGACAACTTTGAGATCTAGTAACACAATGTATCGTGCATGTTCACTACCTATGGATATATTTAATGATGAAATGGTTAATGTTGTGCTGCACATGGCCTCACGATGTGGTCAATTATGGATGCATCCCTATATTTGTCACTATTGATGATAAATTGACAATCTCAATAATAATTTTTGTTAGTCTTGATTTTACACTAACTTGGTAAATTAATAATTCTTTAAATTTATTAGATAGTAAATTTTCTAAATAAGAAAAATCTAATTTTTCTATATGATTCAACGAACACACAAATTAATAATTAACTAATTTGAAACTAAATACATATGATATGTCTAGCATAATGCTTTAGACATTTCATCGGTCATTATTGTTTTTTTTGCACCTTTTGTATGAAAAGTTATTGTTGTTTTCTATGTACAATGTTAAGAGAAACAAGAGAAAGATCATCTTAATATATTGCCTCCAAAAAGTCTTCTATAATGAGTTACCATATAATTGTGTTCTAGCCATGCAATCTAATGAAAGGATTATCAAGTGATTCATTTATTGTGCCTTACAGGGGAGGAGTTTCCTCTCTCACTCCCAAAATCATGAATGTCATCGAGTTCACTTCCGTCTAAAATAAAGGAGTTATTGTTGACACTTGGTTCAGAGCTAGCATTCTTTGCTTGTGGCAAAGAGGAGAGTCTCGTAACACTAATCGTCCCTACTTTTGTGGATCCTGATCTCACACTATACATGGAAGAAGCTGGAATGTTTGTCATTAGTGGCCGCAAACTACCTGAATTAATGCTTCGCCTTATATCCTACATAAAAAAGAAAAAAAAACGAATTAATTCTTGCCACCAAATGTGCAAAACTTGTTGCTTCAAATGTATATGTGCTGCAAAATATGATTTTCATTGCAGTTAATAGAATTTATAGAGTGAAGCAAATTGTGTAGTATCATTACGCCAATGCTACTAATCAATCCACAAAGCCAGCTTTGGCAAAGCTTCATGGTAAAGTGCAATGGGAAATGCACCACGCACTGCCTCTTGGTGCGACAAGCGTGCGAGGGAAGCCGGCGCTTCAAAGCGTGCCGGCTGCTGCGCAACTTCGCGCGCGCAGCCTCCCCTCGAAGCCTGCGCGCATCTCGCGTGCGACGCATGCGTGCCTTCACTTCCCCTTCCCTTTCTCTTCTCTTTCTCTTCTCTTTCTCTTCCCTTCCCTTTCCCACATGCATCTCACCCACCACCGCCATTAAACACCACCAACAACAACAACATCCCAAACAACAACAACAACAACAACAACAACAACCCAAACAACAACAACAGCAGCAACAACATCAACAACAACAACAACAACAAGAACGACAATAACAACTCACCTAGGGTTTTCAATTTTTTTTTTTGATTTTAGAGATCTCCGAAGATTTTCAACGTGATTTAGCTTCTTTCAGCCGCCGACAACTTCCTCCACTGCCGATCTACGCCACCGCCGACAATCTATACAACTTCCGGTGATGGATTTTGGTGAGAGGGGGAGAAATTTGCTTGAGGGAAACGTGAGAATGGGGAGGGCAATTTCGTCCACAATTTGGTGATTTGGCTAATGTTGAAAGAAAAAAGTTTGAGGGGTTAAAGTTGAAAAATGCCTAATTTTTTTGGCTTTTTTTGTAAATTTCCCATAAATAAGCACACACCTGAAAACTTTTTTTTTATATTTTAAAATTTAAATTAAATGGTGAAGCACTGAAGCTGGCATGGAATGCTGCATCTCATTTTTACCAGCCACCATCTATTGCAAGATGGAGAAAGCAGAGGAACCTCCGAAACAAATAAAATTGTCCCACCAAAATGATGATGAAAAATATTATCGAAATTTAAGGTAAAAGGGACGGACGTGAGTTTCAAAGAGGGACAACGATTGTTTATTATTATTTATCTGGAGATTATTCTGAAGAAAAACCCAACACTGGAATTCTATTCTCTGGTACTATTTGTCGACAGGCAGTCCTTTGCAGTTTGCACTTACTGGTGCTCGGCATCCAACCCAAGTAAAATTGAACTCGAAACCCACCTCCATATGCCATCTTAGTTTAAATTTATGACTACCCACCATCAATTTTTGTTAAAAAAAGAAAAAAGAAAAAAAAAAGAAATGACAAACGTACAATAACATCGTCGCTATCCAATTTTAGACAAAAATAATGTGGAGCAGATTTTGTCCTTTTTGTTTTTCCTTTTTTTTTTCCAAGATAACAATTGACAATCACAATATGCTTCAATAATTAATTTTCATCAACAATCGTCTGTCCAAGTCAAATCATTAATTAAATCTAACGAATTTTAGCTGGATAATCTACAATATTAGAGGGACAAACAGATTGTTGGTTTGGAGGCAGGAGGAATTTAGTAATAGACGTGTAGGGGATACAATTGACGAGCGTATGTGATTCATATTCAGCATATGAGCCCAAGGACTTCATCTGGCCAAGTGTTTTCTAATGCTAAACTTGCTTAGAATCAGCAAAGAGACTAGAGTCTAGAGGGCTTCTCCCCAAAAAGGGGGGAAAAAGGGGGAAGAAAATCAGCATAGAGAGGCCACTTCGATTACTCACTCCAATGGCTTCTCTAAGCAGCACCCATGCATGAGAAGCAACCCAAGCAACATAAATTAAGTAACAATTATGACATCAAGGGCATCAAGCATAGCAAAGCATGATGTGACTCTGATTCAAGCATCGACCACAAATTAATGTAGCGACAAGATAAGCTGCAGTTGTTGTTACATTGAATTGAATTGAAGGTACATATATTTTACGTCATAATGTTGTGCATCCATGTACAAACTTTGGTGCTCAAACTTTACAGCAAAATGATTGTGTGGTTTTGACTGCAAGAGTTGTTATTTAGCCTAATTGAGGTCAAACATAGAATATTTTTGTCAATTGTTTTTCTTTTGAATTAATATTTCGGTACATTTTAATGAGCAGAAAAACGAGAAGAACATGTGTATTGGTTGCAATCGAGAATTTTAATTAAGATTTTAGGCATGCAGCCATTCTTTGACGACCCAGATTGCAGCGTAGCAAGGACTGGTAGTAGCATAAATGAAAAACAAAAGATAATAGTAGAAGAAAAAAAATGAAAATAACCACTTTATATATATATATATATATATATATATATATATTAAAGGACCCACTTTATATTTAGAATCCTCTTGCATAATCTTTTAGTTAGATAAATTTTCTTTTACCTTTTCGGAAGGCAAAGCCAAACAGAAGGATAATCAAGTTACCATAAAAAATTCTCAGTGCCTTCATTTTTGGCTGTATCATCAATAAAGCGGCTTTATTAGTTTCAAAAAGAATAAAAATACAAATAATAAAGCAGCTTTACTGACGTTATGATCTTAAAAAAAAAAAAACTACAGTAGATCAACTTTATTAATATTGTATTTTAAGTCAAAATAAGGTAAATGATGGATTGAATGGTTGGTAGAATGATAGAGTCAGAAATAGCACATGTCAAATTACTTATTTAATATGTTTTGGTTGAACGGACAAATCGCATAGTTCAGTTGGTTCAAGAGGCTTCGATTTCAATAATGCATTTGGGTAAAGCTTTAGCAGAGATATCAATCACCTTCTCGAGCCTCTGTGTGCTTAAAAAAAAAACAGCTTTTGAATTTGGGTTCTTGTTGCGGGTGGCATAATTTGCATGTCTTTTTGTCGATCTTTTGCCTCATGGTATCTCCATCTAGTCTGGCTGGCTGCTGCCTACCCGGAAAACAATTTCAAAGGAGATCATAGGTATCATTGATATTTAGCCTCTTAAATGTAATTGTTATATTTTGGCTAACCCCTAAAACCATCCCACGTCAGAAAGATAATTATAAGAAATTCATATAAATTTTAACAATTTCAAAATAAAGAAGAAACTTGAACAGTTAACCAATTAAATCTTTACTAATTGTTTAAAACAATATTAGTGATCACCAAACTTATGTAAAGGAAAAATGTACAATTGATCAATTGTTTAAACTTTTTGTTTACTTTAAATTTGACAATATTGGCTAAAAATGGTTGCAAATATACATAGTGAGAAAAAGTCTTGGGTGCTCCCGGTTTTCCATTAATTACTTGTCATATATATGTTTCAACCAATCATAATAATTTACAAACATTCATGGCAAGATGAATGGTCAAGGAACAATACTTCAAGAGCATCAAAGACATTCTCTACGTAGTGAGAGTCTAAACTAACACTAGCACATATATCTTAGTATAGAATTGACCCAAAAACTACTTTCAATACTGTTAAAAGACTATACTTGATACAAATTAGAAATATCTATCATATTTAGATTAGTTTTCTTATTGTCTAAGTTTTATTGTTCTTTTTCTTAATGGTTTATGGTTTTTTTTTAGGTTTATAATAATTACTAGTAGTATATGTAGCCCTCTCTTGTAAACTTTGAAGACAGACTTAAGTTCAATAATATTTTCGGTTTCGAAGCTTTGTATTGATTTAATTAATTATCAGTATTCTACAAAATCAACGAGTGTTAATCTCATATGTTTATGGTATTCTTTCGAGTCAACATGAATTTAGCCCTTCCTTTATTATGATATTCTCAAGAATTAACGAAATATTAGAACGTTAAATCTTTGCTACTTCAATTTGGTATTAGAGCTTAAAGGTAGGTTCTTAAATTGTCTTTATCACTTGCCCTTCCTATTTTTCCACTTTTTCCCATATAGGTTTAATTAAAAAAAAAATCACCCTATCCACTACATCTGCCACCAAGCACGGTTGTGTTGCCACCAATCAATTACCTCTTCCATCGATTAAGAATACCATCGGGGTCAGAGAAAGCCGGTCATCAAACCCCAAGCAAGAGCCACCGTCAATTAGCCACGAAATTGCTAAAAAACAGCCATCAAATCCATGATCTTCGCCACTTTTATTCATCAGTTTCTACCGCCTATTGTCTAGCATCTCCACCACCACAATCGATCAACTCCTCCCACTAGCACAATCTTTCGAAAACTCACCACCACCAATTGCGGGGATCGAAACCAACATAAACTGCCACCGCTTGTCTCAAATTTTATAAATTATCTGATTCATAGAGATTTTTTTTTTTAATACAATGATCATGCCGCGTTGAAACATCACAATAGTCAAAATAAGCTTTCTCATTGGCACGCTATTTGGGCAACGTTCCTTTAATAGTTTACTTTTATAGTAAAGCATACATTCGGCAAAACCAATAAGGTAGTAGATGCACTTAGTCGACGATCTTCCTTGTAGATATGAATGCATAATTAAATCCTTGGATTTGACACATTTCGAGTCGAGAGTTATATGTTACTGACTCTTTCTTTATTCTTTTGTTAGAAGATATTGCTGAAGGGTTTTGCTTAGACAATCATTTTCATGATGAGTTTTTTTTTTTCAAAGGTAATTGATCATGTCTTTCTGACTCAAGTTTGAGACAAAAGATCATTGTAAAGCTACATAATGAAAGGTATTTGTCTAGCTTTGATAACAAACAATTATTTTTGGCCGACTATGAGCATGATGTCTATCATTATGTCGAGACTTATCACATTTGTTAAGTTTCTAAGAGTACTGCAGTTAATGCAAGATTATATATGTCGTTGCCAATTCTAACACGATCTTGGGCTAACATTAGCATAGACTTTATTTTGAGGTTCCCCTCTGCTCATAGGAGTATGGATTCAATATTTGTCATGGTCGATCGATTCTCAAAGAAGGCTCACTTTATTGCTTTCAAGAAGACTATAGATGACATGATTGTTGCCCATCTATTCTTTAAAGATGTCTATCACTTTCATGGCTTACCGAGTTCTATTGTATTTACTTGAGATACATGATTTTTTAGCCATTTTTGGAGAATGTTATGGAAGTTGAATTGCGCTCATTTGAATTTTAGAAGCACTGATCACCCACATACAAATGGCCAAGCAGAAGTTGTCAAGTGCTCTTTAGGAAATCAACTACGTAATATAATTGGAGATAACTTGAAGATGTGAGATCAAAAGTTATACTAAGTCGAATTTGCTTATAATTGGTTTAAGTCCTTTTCAAGTGGATTATGGAAATAATTCACAAGCATCAATCAACTTAGCCCTAGTCTCTGATTTATTTCGCAAGAGTAGTAAGGAAAAGACTTTATATAGCAACTTCAAAATATTCATTTTGTTACAAACCAGTCTCTTGAAGGCCATTAAAGGTTATAAAGTTAAGGCAAATAGAAAGCGTCAAGCTCTAAAATTTATAGTGATGATCTTGTTTAGGTTATCCTAACCAAAAACCAGCTCTTAATTGAAGAATACAACAAGCTTTTAGCAAGGAAAATCAGATTTTTAGAGGTTATAGAGAAGATAAATCATAATGCCTACAAATTGAAGCTTTTGAATCATATCCGCACGGTAGAAATATTTAATGTCAAACATCTTATTACTTTCAAAGGTGATCATGATGAAATACTACTAATGATGATTCAAAGAATTATCTTTGAGGGGAATGATACATATTAAGAATCTCTATCTAATTTATATAATTTTTTTGTTGTCTAAGGTTTGTTGTTCTTTTTTTTAATAGTTTATGACTTTGTTTTTCCTTTTCTTTATGTTTTAAGATAATTTCTACTAATATAAGTAACCCTCTCTTGTAGACTTTATAGGCAGACTAAAGTTTAATATAATATTTTCAATTTTCAAAACTTTATGTGAATTTTTAAGTTTAGTTAATTCACAACATTTTGTAGAATTAATAAGTCTTAACTCCTTAAATTTAAGATATTTTATTGGGTCAACGTGAATTTAAACCGCTCCTTTATCTTGATATTCTCAAGAATCGATAAAATATTAGAACGTTAAATTTCCAGTGCATTAACATCTGTCATTGTCGAGTGCATCCTTCTCCAATACTCTATTATGCCACGTGCATAACCCAACCAGTGTGTCTGTGTGCGAAGTTCACTTGGCAGTTCGCAGCTCAATTAGAAAGCCAAGAGATCAAATCCTCGCCCTCCAAATAACTAAAAAAAACACTCTCACGGCCACAGCCATACCCGTCGTAATTTTCGTCCCCATAAACACAATTGACCCCTTTTTTTCAAAAATTTTCTGGCCTTGGCACACACATTAGTGGTGCTTATAGATAAGTGGCCACCCTGTATCAGGGTTACCTGGCTTCAAGGGTGTTTAACAAATTACAAAATCCTCTTGGGGGGTGGGGATGGGGTCCATAGGTGCAACATTTTACATTTTGCTTTGGAAATATACAAACCATACAACTATACAAGCCTGTGGTCGTACTGCTATGATGTTTACTTCAGGCATCATTCCAAAGGAGTATATGATGAGAAAAGATTCAATAGCATAAAGAGATTAGGGGCAAAAGAAATATCAGTACAACCACCCGAGGAAGGAATCTGATTGTACCAAGCTTGTCTTCTAGTTAGAGCTAAACATGTTGCTTCCTGCTGCTATTGTCACCTAAAATAATCGATTTACAGATAAAACCTGCAATCCCACCAATAAGATCTCTCCAAACTATAAATCTGATATTGATTGGCTACAACACCAGAAGAAGCTTGATGGTGCAACCAGAAGTACCATGGGAATTGAGATGGTTACCTAATTCCTAATTCTTCTTACAATTATATATGAACTGCTGATCAAAAAAATTAATAACAGCGTGAATTCCATTTTCTGAAAGGTAAAATCATCAATGGTGCTGTAATTCTCTCACCAAGGTTGTCCCTTCCCCCCTAGTCGGCGTGCCAATTCGAAATCCTTTTTCACTAAAACAACAAAATCAAACAAAGAAAGTTTATTATTGACGTATAACTAGAACATACATAATAAGCAACAACTGACCTTGAAATGCACAAAACCTAAGAAGCAATTCAAAACGTCATGACATTATCTATGCAGATATCCATATCAGCTAAAAGATCAGTCATTCATGCCTAGAAACATTTAACGACTTGTTCAGAAATCAGATAGTATGTGTTCAGAAATCATTCATTCCTTAACCATTCACTGCAGGCCTTTAATGATAAATTAAGGTCCATTTCAATATCAAACTAACTAGACAGGAATGCCTTTCTTCTTAACACAAAAGTAAATTAAAAGTCCAAAGGTAGGTCCTGGTCAACGTCATAGCATGCTCAGTTATCTCTTAACCTAGATAGTAAGTTGTGATGCAAGTATACTATCTAAGTCTCAAAAACAATACTGGAAAGCAAACATACTGCAAATGCTGAATGATATATTTATGGTTGGCAGATCCAGTACAGGATACAAAGAAAGTGAAATGATTTTGCTGAAGGAATTGATTCTTAAAGCCAAAATTTCCCCTCTTCAACAATACCACTTCTTGGTTCTCCATTGCCAATATAATTTTAATGTATCCTCTTTAAGATTAAAATGATTCGTTGACTAAGAGACAAGCTCCTAAATTTCTCTTGCACTCAATGTATATGCATGCATATTTAAATCTTGCATTCACGAATGGAATGTTTGAATAAAATTTGATAAATAAGATATGCATATATCTCATTTTAAACCCAAAAGCCATAATTTAAATAAAAATTCATGAGACTGGATGCCAGTGCCCTGGACAAAACTGATGCATTAATTTCAACATGAAAGCAATGGCAACATCAAGGTGAAGAGGAAGTCTCACAAACCAAAACAAACAGAGCATGCTGTTTTATGCAATATATGCATGCAAATGGATAATTTGACATATCTAAAGAAAACTAATAATGCTTTACCGAGGTGGCCAAAATCCACTTGTCCAGAAGCAATCATAAAAATATAGGGGAAAAAAATTTTTCATCATTATAACTATTCCTATTAGCAAATCATTTAAGGTAAAAGATCAAGAAGAAAATGATAATAGGAAATGCACTGACAGCACACCAATTGTCTCAAACCTAACTTACTTAGAGTAACTCGTTTTGCGTGAATTGCACAGAGCATTGCATCGCCAAACAAATTAACAAGAAAATCTTCTGCTGCCTACAAATATAGAAGAAACCATTGACTAAGTATGTCACCAAAACAACCAGGGTCTTCCCTTCCTTCCAACTAAAACCAAAAACATGGAAACTGATATCTAAAATTGCCTTCTCATAGCACAATTGATGATTACAAAAATGTGACTGAGCAAAACATTCTTTTTCCTTTTAGAATACTAGTTTAGTCAAGTCATGGTACCTCCTGCAGAGCAATTAAAGCTTCTGGTGTCCATCGATTGACATCTGGGGGAGCAACACGGTAAGTGATAGTTCTCACCTGAGACAGATGACAAGGGTTGTCAGCACCATCTGATCCAAACCTCACTTAAGAACACAGCCAGAAAAGTAGATAGAACAGTGTAAAGTCAACAAGAACCACTGGCACTATATGCAAATCAAATATGATTGATGGGTGAATGCTGAAAATTTTGTGAGTTTGGGTGCACTCAATTAATGATTGCATCAAAACTACTACACCACAGCAGAGTGGTACTCGTTTAAAATCTTCAGAAACCCATACATTATGTCAAATGTTTTTAAAATTTTAATGGTAACAGACATATTTCCCACTAAAGTTGCAAAGATCTACAAGTCAAAGTTTTACAATTCAAGAAACTCATATCAACATTTCTTCCAAAGAAGAAACACTAAAGAAGTTGAAGGGTAATGACATGGACAATAAAATTCAGTAAATTAACAAGTGAACTAATTTGCATCCGTTTGTATTAACTGGTTTGCATGTCTTGATGATATTCCAAATAAAGTTCACTGATCCAGTTGACATGAAAATGACGCCTTTCCTGAACTAGCAAACTAATCTCGATCATACAAATAGAGAAACCCCACATATTTCAAACTTAGGAATGCATCTGAAAATTGCCTGGTAAACATCTTCAGGAGGTAGCAAATGAGTCCAAAAAACGACCACAAAATCCAAAATGCTAGTTCTGATAAGAATGGGGGAAAAAGATGCAAATGTGTAGGAGTACAGGGAAGAGAACTATCTTCAGTCACCAGTCATTTCAAACTATTTTGCAGCCTTTTTATTTTTTATTTTTCCCTTTTGAATCTTTTTGCCACCCCCTGAAGATAGTTACAAGGCAACTTCCAACCTAAAGTCATCTGGCTTGGTTTCTCTTTTTTCACTGTTTTATTGGTTTGTCCTGTACAACATAATAAACATTTGAGCTTGTGTGTGTCTTATCACATTGAGTATGGTTAGGATCCTATTACAATGCCAATTATAGTTTCCAGTGAAACATTGTGAAATGATACAAAATTATAAATTGCAAATTCAAAGGATTTAGAAAACACCACTGGAGAAACAGATTTCATCAATTTGTTAACAAAAAACCAAATGACACAAGGACTAGAGAGAAAAAATCACATACGCATCAAAGTAGGGCCAGCACTACAAACCAGTATTCTATTAGTTGTTAAATGGACAAAACCTTCCCCTAGGAAACAAAAAAACTCTTATGTAAATGACATTTGAAATTCATAACATCCAACTCTATCCAGTAAAGTCTGATTGAGTCTCTTTTGAATCTTTTATATCAGCTGTAATAACTGCTTGCATATGTCCTACAACCCCAGCATCAACATCATTCAACAGCGCATCAGGGATTCTGTAAGCAAGTTCACAACAAGCATAATATAAGAAAACAACAGAGACAGACATATAGCTTACTTCTCTGATGAAGCTCATTCTGGGGATGAGCAAGTCCACAGATTTCTGAAACCGGCGAATCTCACGAAGTGCCTTTGTTCCTGGCCTGAGGCGTTGGTGTTTCCTTTGTGCAGTAGGAGCTTTATTTTTATTTTTAAAGTAATCAATCAAAAACTACTACATGTCATTATCTGCAATACCACCCACAACTCAACTTACAATAACAAAGAAATTAAGTGACGGTAACTCACTTCCTTCTCCCGCTTCACTCCTTCGCTGCCTACTTGTACCAGGTGACTGCAACATGTAATAGGAAAAAGAATAAAATTAAAAATGACAATATCATGAAAATTTTGGATCCTGCCCACTAAATTATTAATTGAAGAGAAAAACAAGGGAAAGGAATTTAAATTTTCCTACAACTAAATAATGAGTCCCTCTTAGCCAGAGAAAAGACGGGCGTTTTACAACCAATTGGCATCAAAAGAGAGAAAGTACGAAAAGGAAAAAAAAAATCATTTAGAATGCAAAAATTAAATTAAGTCAATCCACATTTACTCAGCAAACCATAAAACGAATCGGAGGCAGGAGAGATAAATAGAAGTACCGAAGTCGGCGGCGTGGCCTTTACAGCTGCTACAAATTAAGAAAGAGAGAAGAAGTTAAGTTAGGGTTTAAAGCAAAAGAGGGGAAATCAAAACCCTAGGTCCGTTTACAAACGTTACATTACATTAACTACTTATTTTGTCTGTGTAAATTTGTGTACAAAATAATCAATTTATATGCTTTTGATTAAGAAGAGAAGGAGGTGTGCGAGCGCGACCTGCTTGGAGTCGACTACTTCTGCGGGCCATGTGTTTGGTTCTCGCCATTCATAATAATTCAGACGATTCTCTCTCTGTCGTCTGTGCACTGCTCAGTGTTTTTGCTTTGTTTTTGCTCCAAATCCAATTTTCACCTACAATAATAAACTTATTGCTATTATATTAAATTAAATTCATTTCCCGCTTCGGTTTCATTTTGACGTTTGGAAACTCAGAGTCACAGCTCACAGTTCACAACGGCTAGTGCTAGTCGCCTAGTGACCTCACCAACTCGCACCATTTTGTCCGTGTTAAAGAGCTCCACAATTTAAACAACACGCAACATATTAATATATATTCCCCGTAAAAATGACGCCATAAAAATTTCAATGTAATATTTATGCTTTCATTTCGCATCGAGCTCATTGAGCCCTTTGATCTTTCAGTTTGAATCACGCGCTTTTTTTTCAATTTTTTTTTTAACCTTGCTAGCATCTTTTCTTTATATATATATATATATATAGACACACACCAAAAAATTTATGTAAAAGTAAAAACGTGTGCAACCAGTTTTTCATAATATACATACATACATACCTATATATAGACACACACATATATATTTATGCAGGGGCGGCGCCACTTGAGAGCTAAGGGGGCTTCAGAATTTTTAAAAAAAAATTAAATTAATCTTTTTTTAGTGAATTTGAGATAACTTCAAATGAGGGAAATTTTGAATAAAGATTTCAAGATACAATGTTATTGAAGTCAATGCAATCATTTGATTTTGTGTTTAGCTTGCTATTAATGAAAAATATTCTTGGATTTGCTCATGAGTTATCACAAGCATTACAAAAAAAGGATCAAGACATTGTGAATGCTATGAAATTAATTGAAGTGTATAAGAGAAACTTACAAAAAATGAGAGAAAACCAATGGGACTCTTTACTTGGTGAAACTTCTTCTTATTGTGTAAAACATGATATTGATGTTCCGAATATAGATGATCTATTTCAAACTCAAGGGAGATCACAACGCAAGGCTCAAAAGATCACAAATTTACATCGTTTTCGTGTTGAATTATTTTATGCAATTTTGGACATGCAACTTCAAGAATTAAGCAATCGTTTCAATGAGACGAATATTGAGTTGTTTCTTTGTGTGGCGTGTCTATGCCCCAATGACTCATTTGTAGCTTTTGATAAACAGAAACTACAGTGGAAATGACATTTTTGGTTATGAATTTTGTAAAAAATCTTCTGCGAAATCGGATGGGAAATCAATGGTTGAATGATAGTCTTGTTGTATTCATAGAAAATGATGTATTTTGTAGTCTTGACAATGAGGTTATTCTTCAATGTTTTCAACATATGAAACCTCGTCGATGACAGTTATAAGTGTGTTGAATTAAATACTTTAATGAATTTTTATTTTGATATATGTTATTTGTTGACTACTTTCTTGAATTAAATTACTATGTGAACTTAGCCCCCTTAAAAATAATTTGGGTAATTTTCAGGGACCTCCCTTGAGGTTTGGCGTATTAACACTTAGATAGAATGTATTGATATAATTACAGACACCACCCCTACTGTTAATTATGAGTTAGATTGACCGTTAGTGGACTCTTAAAGTTACTAAAATACCCTTCCCACCTAAATAATTAATTGATAAATAAAACTTTGAGAATCGATGGTTAATAAGTTTATTTTGCAATCACACAACATCAGAAAGACCAAAATACCCATCAATGGAAAGTAATTGACGTTGTTATTATTAATTAACTGTTCAAAATCAAATGAAGCTGCCATTATAATCGTTGTAAATAAATGTTAATAATTTGAACAGCAGCAACAACTATAAATGGAGGCTTTTGCAAGTAAATAAATCATCAAAGCACAATTTATTCTTCATCTTCTACTTAAGAAAACTTTGCATCTGTTTCAATAATATCATCCATTCAAATCATCAATAGAAGCATTCAACATAATCAAGATCAAACATTGTCTTAACCCTATGGATTTTCAAAGCTCAAACACATCCAGTCAATCAAACATGGAACAAATGAGCCATGACAACACGACATGAACTCTCACTTCCTTAGCATGTTTTATCGGCTTGTCAAAGCAAACATCCTTGACATTGACATCCTGCCACATCTTCTTTAAGCTGGTGTATTACTCTAGAATTATTGTTGCTACATCAATCTCATCTCCAGCTACCACAGCCCCGATCTCCATGTAAACATGTACATAAGTTATAAACAACAGCATATCATAAGTAATAAAAAACCATTAATAAATTAAAATAAGCTACATGAAAGTTTAAAGAAAATTATACCATCAATAATAATCATTTCAAGATGAGAACATCAAGCAAGATTACGGTATGGACTCTGCTTATTTGAGTTTAAGTTTTAAAGGCAAAAACACTACAAATTATGTGTGTAGTCGACAGACTTGGAATTGATACGTACATCTCTTTTTATGTGTAAAAGCAAATAATTCTCATAATACATGAGATTGAAAATACTATTGGTGCTTCCTCTCATTACATGCTCCGATGAGCTCAAAATTAATAGAACAAAAAATTAAAGCTGTGTTTTAAAAGCTATATTCTAAAAGCAAATTTGATATACTTCAAACTCCAAATAGATCAAGATAAGATAAAAATACGACAGCGATTATAATCTTTTTTTTTTCGAATGAGAACATCAGATTATAATAATACTTTCTGCTTGGATTTCCAGAAATTAGTTCCTCTTTTGTAAGCTATGTGCTACCAACATGACAACTTGTAATAAAAAAATGATTAAGCATTAAATCGATATAACGAAGATTTGAAGAACCTTGTTACGGCTACGAAATAGCTCTTCCATTAATGGAAAACTAAATAAATTTAAATTAGAAAGTTGTGTATACTTTCTTTTATTTCATTAGTAGAATATTATCAAGTATCAAAGCAATTAGTTACCAGAACCCTTACTTAATTTGCAAATATCAAGAGAAAGCCCATCATAGATAATATGCTACATAAAAGGTTTGCATATGAGAGAATTTCAACCGTGTATGTTTTTCTTTTGGAAGAGTTCATCAGTTTTTCAATAAATTATTACAATTACTCTTATATAGATGCTTTCATAGAAAGTACTTTCATCCAAAAACAGCTTCTGTAAAATCGCCGTCTAGATTTAAACATGTAAATTCAGCACAAATTTTTGCCACAAAAACACAAACACAAACACAAACACAAAAACACATAATAACTACCCTTCAATTCTAAAGACGAAAAACATAGTGGATATTTAAAATTAAAAAATAAAGAAAAAGAAAAAAAGATGAACAACAATCAGAACAACAACTTACTATACTTGATTAATAGAAAAAGAAATCAGAGACCATAGTTGTTGAGATCAACATGCATAAAAAAAAAATCAAATTTCAAAAACCCATTTTCATTTGTAAGTAATTTAGAATCAACCCATTCTTTAAAAAAAAATTAACAAACTAATCAACTGCATCTGATTTGCATCTTCGAACTGTCACAAATGAGGACTAACCTCTTTCTCACTCCAATTCCAGTCACTACTGAAGCCATTCACCGCCGGTACTCACTTCGTGGAAGTCTTGGGCCACCACTAGAACTCATATCGTTCATAACAGAAGCTAAACTCTCCTTCAATCTTGATAAAGTTTTGGGCAAAAGGAGCTACTCTTTCACAGCTTTAGAAAGCTGAAATTGGTGTTGGATTTTACTTAGGGTTATTTTTACATACCTCCCTTGAGGTTTCACGTAATAACAGTTTAATAGAAAGTATGGTGGTATTATTACACCCCTCCCCTGCCGTTAGTATTTCTGTCAGTTGACTGTTTATGAGCCAAGAAAATGACAAAAATACCCCATTAATCCCAGCTGGTATTTGGCATTTAGGGTAAAAACAATTAAAAAAATGCTTCCCCAACCAATTCAACGCCTTCATCCCATCCTCAAACGCAGCGGGGAACTGATTCTCCGGCGCCAACCTTTACCCAACCACCACAACAATCACATCACAGAGCCTTGCGATTCCCCCACTCACCCACCCGCCGCCGTGGAACTGCAACATTACTGGCAGTTCCTCCTATTCACATCCACCAGCGTGTACCCCCTGTGCACATTCGATTTCCCATTCAAACTCATCGCTTCCGCGTCGGCACTGCTGTGGCTGCTGTAGCTGCTTCTCTGATACTCCTCTTTCCTTGTAGCCACCGCCGCATTCGGGGAGCTGTAGCTGTTCCTCCACAGATGAAGCAGGTCGCGTGGTAGCTCCGCCTCTGCATTCTTCGAGTTCGCGTGCGGTTTAGGTTTGGATTGCGGCTGAAGTCAGGCTCGGGAGGGTTTAGTGCAAACTTGGAGAGAAAAATGTGGACCGAGAGCAACGTAAAAGGATCGATGTGGATGGATTTGTCGAGCAGAGATTGGATCCGGTTCTGTAATCAGTGCTTCAACAGAAACTTGAAGAACACACGCTCGAAGACGGATCAGATACCGTCCTAGTCTCAACCATATCTGATGCAATATTGAGAGATCGAGAAGCCGTTGTACTATGATTATTATTTTTATTATTATTACTGAACATTTGCTGAGATAAGGTATTGGAATTAATCACTTTGCCCTTTATTTTTTCCCCTATAATGGCCAATTATCGTAATCTTTGAAGAGCCACGAGGAGCGATGAGAAAATTAGAGTTCTTACACGCCTTGGTCACCGAACTAGATACTCAAAACTTCAATTTGTTTTGTTCTTCAGATTTTGGTGGGTGGCATCAATGCTACTTTAAACCTTTTTTCACAACACTGGAAATCGTGCTAAGAAGATCTGCATTTTATGAAGAAAGATGCCATTTCTCTCAAGGTTTCTGGAATTTAATTTGTTTTTTATCATAAAGCAAGCAAAAGAAAGAAGCTGTGTCTTTCCTTTTTGTTGGTGTAAATGTCTTTCGTTTTTGCTTTTAACTATCGAGGGATTATTTGCCAAATACTAGCTGGGAAATTGTACCTCTAAGCCTTTAAGGGGTATTTTCGTCATTTTTCGCCTCATAAACGGTCTACTGACAGAAATACTAATAGCAGGGGAGGGATGTAATAATACCATCATACTTTCTATTAAATTGTTATTACGTGAAACCTCAGGGGAGGTATGTAAAAATAACCCATTTTACTTATGTGAAAGATAAAGCTAAAATTTTTGCTTTCTTTTGTCCATCGAGTATTACAAAGCATTGGATAATAGATTGTAACAGTCAATACTTCCCAGACATCAACAAAGTTTCAGTTTATATTTGAATTATTTTGAAATTTAAATATGCTTTTACATATTTATCCTTTAATACTGACGTCATATGTATTTTTATACTAACGGCAGGAGAGGTATCAGTAATTATATCAATACATTCTATCTAAGTGTTAATACGCCAAACCTCAGGGGAGGTCCCTAAAAATTACCCAAAATAATTTCTGGCACCACTACTGTATGTATGGAAAAATAGTCACAAGTTTTCACTTTTACATAAACTTAAGCATTAATTACAATTCAATGTTTCATAACACAATTGTCAGTCATTTTCTTTTGCGAGGCTTGGTCCAAACAGGAAGGCATATATTTTGATAGTTCTTTCTTTTAGGGCGTGATTGGCAACTGCCATTACACTATTACATTAAAGCATTATTCTTGTAGTAACCCATGTTTGACTGTAATTTTTAATTACATTATAATATATTAAAAAACTGATTAATACAATGAAAGGAGTATAAAATAATCTCACGGGGAGACGGGGTTTAAATGTATTGCATTAAAAACTTTGTTCAAATTTTAAATTTTATCATTTCACATTTAATATTCAATAATTTATAATAAACTTAAATTTATTAAATCTTAATTTATATTTATCTTTATATTTTAAACAATAATATATTAAATCTAATTATTTAATAAATAAATGTTGATACATTATTTTATTTTTATTACATAAAATCATTTTAATTATTTTACTTTAAATATAAAAAACTATTTTAATTATTTAATCATTTATTATTTACTAAAATGCTAAATTTAAAAATAAATTTAAATAAGGACATTACCAAATAAATATGAATTCATAACTAATTTTAAAATTTAATGTTATATTGTATCATAATATAATATAATTTATATTATATTATCATCTATATTGTAATAACAAATATATAAAAAAATTATATTATAATACAATATTATGTAATAATATTATAATATTTTATAATTTGATGATAGTCTATTATTAAATCATTTTTCTGTTATAAAAATTATTTTATGAAAAATAATTATTTAATAACTAATTAAAAAATAACACAACATTAAATATTAAAATTTTTTAAATAATATTAATTTAATATTAATATTAATATTAATTAAATAATATTATACAAAATACAGACCATACTACGTCAAACAAACCATTATCTTATAACCTTATGCAATGCTCCATAATACAATACATTTAACAATATAACAATATAATAATTAACAATATAATGTGCCAAACTAAATCCTTTGCATATCTCTATCTAATAAAGAAACCATGGATGATCCAATTCAATAGACACACAAGTGCCTCTGGCTTATGCATGCATACGAAGCAAATCTACAAGACATCTGTGACCATTGCAAAAAGTAAATTAAGCAGCATAAAGAACACAACATGATGAATGTGGCCGACTGACTATTTCGTGATATAAGCAATTCGTCGCGACACATTGGACTAAAAGTTTCAATAATAACTGCAGATTGCACAACTCACTAGGTAGCTTTCATATTCCCGACCATAGCAGTTGCCTGTTATAGAAACATACTTGCAGATACTTAAATCTGTAACAATCTAGGGCTGTGATGGGGTAGGAGAAGTTGGAGGCTTCAAATCTGGATACTGCAAACAAGAAAGGATACATGATTTGTTAGCATCTGTTAAGTGGAAAACTCAAAACTCACAAGACTAAGAACAAATTGGCTAATTGCAAGGATCTCATGTGCACTGGAAGTAAGCATTACAGCAGGGTATGGTGAAAGAGATCTTTGAAATCTAGGAAGTGAGTCTGCTTTAACTTCTGTTTTGGGAACCGAATTTACTTGGGGAGGGGGGTCTGCAGCTGCTTCTACTTTTGGCTGGGGGACAGACTCAGGTGCATCATCTGCCTTCTGGACTTTGCTGTCAGTGGAGGCAGGGAGAGCCTTGCCATTTGCCGGTAATGGTAGAAGTGTCTTTCCAATTTGCTAAGTTTCCCAGGTGCATGCAAACAAGAAATAATTATGGACAATAAGTAATAGCTTAGATATAAAAAATTTAAAAAGAATTCTATTGATTGTCAATTCCAGCTGTAATGAGGATCTATTCACCTCTTTCTATTAACATTTATTTCTCTGTATCAGTTCACTGTCCTGAATTATGAAATTCGAAAAGAGGAACAACTACCAAGACTGTTACACTAAATACCTTTATGTCATCAGCAAGCTCTTTAGGGGGCGACCTTGGTGTTCAGTAATTCATCAACCTGTTTTAGTGTTTGTTTACGATCCTGAAACATAAATCAGTGAAGGAGACTGAACTTAAACCATTTAGGATCTGAAAACGATGAGGTTTGAGTAATATTGTGCCGTTATGGGATCAAGTCTGTTACTCTAGAAAAGTGTCAGCGATTTACCTCTGCAAACAGGAGCTTCTTGCTAGCAAATTGAACAAGAGCAGCTGAGCCTAGAAGTTGCAATATCGTTTCTACCTGGCAAAGATATAGCAGAACTCTGAGTCTTAAATTTCACATCATAAAGCTGATATTGAATGAAAGGAGCCTGAAAAAACTAATATGCGAAGGACTCAACCAACCTCTGAAAATGCCAAAACACCCAATCCTGCAGCTGCAGCAATTGCAAGGGTAACAGAAAAGCCCTCCGAGCCCTCCTGCACATTAATAGTCAAGTGTTCCCACATCATTACAAAATCAGGAAAATGAGCTAGTAAACCTGTCGCAAGAATTTCATAACCGAATATGTCAATTTTACCCTTGAGGGTATTTGAACAGAAATTATTTATGGTAATTACATTAAATTCTGTCATATATTTTCTTTACATGGGTTAAAAATACCAGTTCAAAGTTAGAGGATAAATAGGCTTTTAAATTCAAAGAAAAAGGAAGTTCCCATCAGGTGTATTAAAATTAAAAACTAAAGTGCTGTAGTAAATAGAAATAATGCAATACGTACTCCAATTGCACCACTGATAGTTTCTGTCAAATTGCTCAGGTCAAGACCCAATGCTTTCTTTGGCGGTATCCAAGGAAGACCACTGTTCTGCAATATTTCCGTAGATCTCTCAGTTTTTAAATGATATTCAACAGAAAAAAGAATAAGATTGCAGGAACAGCATATACCATCCATCCACGAGGTCCTTCTGCTCCATCTTTTATAGCGTATGCATTTTTGAATCCATTTATGGTGACCAACTCAGCAACCAGTTCAGAGTTCCCAGCAAATCTGGCTTTCATCACAGGATAAGCAGGATTAACTTTGCATGTCAATTTTCAAACTGACAAAGAAAGTAAGGACAAAGAAAATGTATAGCACATAAAGTTGCTACAGCTATGCATCAACACAAACCATTTCATTCAGCGGCAAAGCCAGACTTTGAACCCAGAGCGTGCAAATTTAATTTATTTCAAGAATTTGATTTTCCTCATGTGTTTCTTAAATTAGTTTTGGATTTAACACATTCATAATAAGTGATCTTGGTGATGAAATAAAATTTTGAGCCTCCTTTCTCTGATATTCTTCAAAGCCAGCAGGGACAAATAAAAAATTTATCTGGGGCAAATAAAATTTTTAGCTGAAAATGGTTTTCAGAAAAAATTATAATCAGCCCCATTGGTCCCCATGTGGCTCTGTCGCTGGACTCTCAATAAGAGGACACTTGTATCGTTAATGGGAGTGCATCCATTAGGAAGTTTTCAGGACCACAACCACAGGCTCGCGGTTTCTGAAATGTACTTTTGAGGTTTGTGAGTAGAACTTGGTCTGCTTCAAACCACTTGGTAGCTGGGAATTTGGATTTGTGTTTCCTTATTTTATCAATCATGCTAGCACTCAATGGTTTCATGAGATTTTGCACAACTTATTTAAGCAACGAAATGGATGTTATTTATAGACTTCATTTGCAGGCTATGTTACAAGAATCATTTCAACTTGACAACAAATGTAATAGCCTCTAGAATTACTAATATAGCATTGTCTCATCCAGCATTTCTATTTGTACTACACAGATAATCCCAACTATGCAGACCTTCAAGCTTGCTGGTTCATTGAATTCCAAAACAAAACAGAACTTTAAGTCTAATCTTGACATCAAATGGATTATAACACACTCTATCGTATACCCTCTAGTCACTTATTTCTAAAAAGATTTACATTTCATAAACAATGTGAATATTTTTCTACCATTAATCCCTCTCTTCCTCTTTGACTTTTTAACTAATCATTGGTAAGAGAACAACTGGGTTCTGAAGCTTACTTGTCTAGAATGAACAATGTAGTATTTTCTGGTTCCTTGAACTTCAAAGACAGCTTCTTCAAGAAGCCCGGCTTATCGTCACCTTTGTAAACAATCGAAACCGGCCTCTTCCCCAAACCCCGGACATCAGGACTACCTACTTGCCGAAATTCCACGGGAGCTCTTATATCAAGCAACTGGGCACTCGCATCGTCACCCAACTTTGCATAAGCATTCCTTGCAGACTCAACACCCCATGACTTAGGCTTGTTCAGAACCTGAGACAAAACTAATGGAACAGCCAAAATGGTGACACCACCAGCTATAGCTAAAGGATTCTCTGTTCCAAAACTGATTACGCTATCAATAAATCCACTTGCATCAACATCAGATGCTGAAGAGCCTGCTGACTGCTGCAGCGCTTCTTCATATGTTAAAGCTTTAGCTAAACCAGTACCAAGAACTGAAGATAACAGCACTAAACCCCCATGCACACTCTTTGCAAAACACTCGAGAAAATTTTGTTGGGTGGTTTTATTAGAAGCAGAAGTTGCGAGTTTGGGTAAAGAAGCCGTGGAAAGTGATTGAATTTTTCTGGGTTCTGATCTTCTGTCACAAAGAACCGATAAAGGTATCAAGCCCGCTGCATTGAGGGCCTCCATGGCATAATTTTATATGATCTTTTGGCCTCTCAAAGAATTGATGGAAATGCTTGAGCCAACATGCTATGTAGAATTTGTTTTCTTTTCAGGATGTGATGGAGAGGTGAGCAAGCAAAGGCCAGAGAATCACAATCTTTAGCTTCAGCCTTCAGTTGGTCCAATTTGGCCGACGTACTTACAGTGGCGAAGAAGTGCTCACGTGGAACGAGATATGAGATATTTTCCACCCACTGAATGACACGTGGCAAATAAAGATGATAAGTTTGCGATCATGTTTTTCGGGTAAAATGATTTCATCTGATTGTGTGGCTGAGAAATTTTCCGAAGAAAGTTTTAGAAACCCCTTCTCAGCAGTACATGTACAGTACAGCGCATAAGTACAAGTTAAAATAAATTACATCACCTCTTTAAAAAGATTTTATTTTATATTGCTTCTTGAGAGAAGAACGTTACTTCAAATATTTCTTACCAGAAAAAAAAAAAAAAAAAGAGTACGTCGAATGCTTGTCGAAATAAATGAAAAATAGAAAATAGAAATGGGCCCAGCCCACTGGAATTTCTTTCTTTTGTCCAAGTTTACTTAGGTTATAACTATCATCCGTCCGCCCGGCTCGTCAAATTTGAGCTGGCCGAAGAGGGGAAGGAAATCGATTATCCTCTGAGGTGATGTTTGGTTGAGAGGAAAGTATAGGAGAGTATGTTTCATTAATTTATTGGTTGAATGAAAATATAAAATAATAGAAATAAATTATGTGGGTTAAGAGATATTTAATTCAACCAATGAATTAATGTCACATTAATTTGCATAAAATAAGTTTGTACAAGAGTTTGTGGCTATATCATTACTCATTTAATATCCGTTATAATGTAGAATTCGAATTCCATACCGAAGAGTGAATAATTCAAATTCCTCTTATATTAAAAATCCAAGCTTCCAAATTTGCCCTTCAATATTTTAACTTGTTTAATGCTATTAATAATTATTATTTACAATTGTATTTTATCAATTTAATATTAATTAAATTTAATGAATGATTTAAGAAATTTAATAAAATAAATAAACTTATTTTATTTATTTAATATGAAAATATATAAATATAAATTAACATCGTCGGACCTCCGCCGGACCCTTAGACATCGCTGGAAGCCGCTGAATTTTCATCGGAAAGTCACCGGCCGTGTTGACTGGCGTTGACTTATGTTGACCACTACTATTGACCAGCTTTTATTTATATTAAATAGTTTAGTATATTAAATTATTTTATATTTTATATTAAATATAAATCATGAATTGTTTTAGAACTTTTTGAAATTAAAAAAATTTGGTATTAATATTAAATTATGTTTTATTACTAATATATATAATTTAATATTTAAGATAAATAATAAATTTATCCAAAGAAAAAAATTGAAATTTCTTTCCTTATCAAATTTTATGTCAAACCAAACAATGAAATTTAATTTCACTATCCTCGTTCACTCCTTTCTTCTCATTTCCCCTTCATTCCACTCTTTTCTTCTCCTCCCCTTTCTTAAAATCAAACACCACGTAACTACCGTTTCATGGTAAAATATCTTCATTGCTGTAACATCCCCAGATTCCTTATACCCCGGAAGCAAAATGTTGATAGTTTTGTTGTTGGAAGCAAAGCGCAAGAACAATTCTACAAACACTGACCTTGCCTCTTTCATTTCCTTTTGCGTGCAAAATGCTTGAAGAAGTGCATTAAACTCTTCGCTATGGAATTTCCCTATCCCTACAAAAACTTCCCTCTCCATCCTGTCAAGTGCATCGAGGGTTTCTTCATAGGATTGAAATCTCCGAATTATTGACAGCATGATGCTCATGGACTTGAGTGCGCGCAGCGAAGGGTGAGTGCGTTGCACTTGTGTCATTAGCTCCCAAGCTTGATCGAAATGGCGCATACGTGCGAGGATGTGAAGGATCTTTTCAAAAGCTCGAGGGTTGGAGTGGACTGGGGTTGTGAAGGATGAATTTGAAGAATCTGAGGGCTTTAAAGCCATTCGAGTGAGCGGCAAAGAGGTGGCCTAGAACGTTCCCAATGAGAGTTGAGGAAAGGGAAGTTGTTTGTAGGAAGCGTTGGAAGAGTTCTGGGTGCAGTGGTTGATCAGAAAAGGGATGGTCGTTGATGATTCTGGTGATTCGTTCGATTTTGGAAGATTGAATTGAATTGTAAATTTGATTATCTTGTTGCATTGTAAAACTGATTATTTTGTTTCATTTATTATTTAACACCTAAATTGCAAAGAAAAACCGAAGTCTTCTAACTTTTTTTTTTGTCATTTTGAAATTGTAGTTTTACATTAAGAGGTAAAATAGTCTGTCATTTTATCAATGTTCTGTTAGTTTAAATCGCAATAAAATAATGACACATTTATCAATGGAATAATGACACATTTTGTAAACATTAGGTGGGATTCTCTAAAAAAAAATGTATATTTTTGAAAAAGTAAAATATATATATATATAGTCGGATAATTACCCTTAAAATTAAAGCCTAATTTTACATGCCTACAACTCAGAACTCATTTCTCGGATGACAGAGGAAAGAAAATGCTACAGCTGGCCAATAGTCTAGGTGGCATTTACAGAGCCCATGCCTAAATGTAGATTTTATAAGGAGTCTTTCAAATATTAGTTACCTTTTTTACTGGAAAGATAAAAATATAAAGGAATACCTAAAATTATACTTACAGTGTTAGAAGAAGAACCGTAGTAGTTGGTGTTACAGTAGATCAAAAAAGTAATCCAAACCTTGCCCAATTTCCCAGATGGCGATGCCAGTTCCCCATAACTTAGCTTCCTCTAGTCGCATGGAAATTGATATTAATGAAGGGTAAAACACAGCATGCTTGACATGATTTTCATCAGAGAAGAAGAAGAAGTGCTCCCCACTGTTCTTTTCCCACTGGAGTGCAGGCTTGTGCTTCTCCAATAAGTTGAGGTACTCCCTTCCAGTGATGGCTCCACCACCTGATGCTGCAATTCCATTATATGAACGAGAGCCTCTCTATGGCTACTTTACAAAGAAACCAATCTCCAAAAAATAGGGCCAAAAAAAAAATGGCATACCTTCTGAAAGGACGAAATCATTTCCATAGAAATTGATGCCAAGAAATATCTTCCTAGCTAAGCTACGAGTGCCAATGCCAGGGCTACCAAGGAGCAGCTGCAGGGTGAAACTTATCCACTTCAGTGGAGCATTAGGACCAGGGTTATGGGGACCTGAGAAGTCATAAGTCATTAATGAGAAACCATCTACAGCATCACTCAAGCTCTGCAGATCCACTGGCCCAAAGTCATGTGGTTGGAGCTTCTCTGAATGTGGTGGACCTATGACATAGAGCAACTGCAAATGTTGCTTCCTGTTTCTCACTGAGTTCACACTGTGCAGCGCATTTCCAAGTTGTTTTATAAACTCTAGTGCCTGAGTTTCAAAAAAGAAGAGGATTTGTCACTTTCAGATATCACTGATCAGATGAGCAAGGTTGGGTGGATTACAAAGTTGAGCAGTAAGAGTCCAGAAACTAATTATGGAAATCTCCAAACTGTTCAAATATTAAAGAAAAAAAAAAGTTTTATACATTAGTAAACAGTTACCATATTCCGCAATTCTGGATCATGCAAAATGCCATAAGCTGTCCACCTGGACCAAGACTCTAGCACTATACCATCATATTCCATTTCCCTGTTTCCAAAAGGAGAGGATCCACACAGATCTCAGTGTATAAACAACTAAATACATGTTTTTTTTTTTCTCAAACTAATCAAAAGCAAATACTCAGATCACTGATGATAGAGGACACCCCACTGGCACAAAAACCAATCATGTCCATTTATAATTGTAGAGACCAGGGGATCAAAGTCCTCAATTCACACGAAATAACAACACTTCTAATGATAAGAATGAGAGGTTAAACAACATAAAAATGATCAATTGTTAAGAACCCGGCGTATCATTATAGAAATATAATCACCAAATCAATTTCCTATCACACCCCTAAATTGGAGAGGAAGTAAAAAGAAATATAGGAACTGGCAGCCTACTTGCACTCTGTTAATATAAGGTCAATGGCTTTGTCCCTCAGTTTCTTCTTTCTGAGAAGCTCCTTTGGAAATGCTTCCAGAACCACTCTGGGTAACACCTAACACATCAAAACAGTAGAACTTCACAAGATTTAAATAATCCATGCAGGTTTGTCAAAAATTAATAGCTACCTAACCATGATCTAGATATTGAGAGAGAGACAATGTTTCCCATAAACGATAAATGAATCTAATGACATTTGTATGAGTATGTTTAAAAATGGCTGTCTAATTGCATGATTAAACCAACCAATTTTAAGTACCTTCTTTAGCTGTAAGTTTCATATGTTCCAACTGCCAAAGGGGAAAAGTTAAAAAAAAAAAAAAAGACAGAACACTCGGCCAATTCGGCCAATTCTATTACCAGGGCATCTCCTTTTCTTAGCTCCAAAAGCCATCCTGCATCTGCATTATGTCTTCCTTCCAGGATTAAGCTAGTTCCCTGGCTGGCAACAGAAAGTCATACAACAGTCTATGAAACACAGAATTGTTATGTTCCCAACTTTACTACATACAGCACACACATATTAAAAAACCCCTTCTGTAGTTTGAGATGCCAACATCAATTAAGTCTACAGACAGCAGAAGCACAAACCCCCCCCCCCCCCCCTCTCTCCTCTCATACTGTCAACTCTGTTTATACTTTTAAAATTAAGGAAATTTAGCCACAATTCTTAGGCATTCAGAAAATCCAGTGATAGTCTTAAAACAAGCACAGTCAGTGCCAGGTCGATAATAAGTATCAGATGGACATACCTCTTGAGATCATACCAAACAGGTGATAAGTGTGTAAATTTAGAATTGAACATCTTGGCCATTTCATAGCCCTTAGAATTCCTGCAAGGAACATCATATTAACAACCAAACACAATAAAGCCAGACAATTTGAAACCACAGTAATTAAACATCAAAATCTAAATGAAGCCGTTTAGTGAACTGACCATGGAGTAATATAGGCCAATACGGGATACGTGTAATACCGATGAGACGCATTCTCTGAAACCTTTGAATTCTCCTGAAATACTCGGTAAAATTTCAATTAACACAGCGTTTCATATAGGAGATTATAAATAAGATAACAGTAGAATACATCATAGCTCATAAGAGTAGAATACATGCAGTACTCACCGTGAGGATTTCTTGGTAATTCACATCAGTTTTGACGAGTCCTCGCTGATGCACGTGAGTCACCGAACGGCTGGCGCGTGTAGAGTATTTGGTACAGTATAAGAGTACGGACACGGTGGGAATCACGATGAAGAAGATAACGAAAATGGTGATGAGCTTGCGGTCGGAAGCTGAGTCGCTGAACTGGTCTAATCGAGCAGCCGATTCGACTCGGTTTTTAGGACGGCCCGGGCTCGGTGCAACTCGGCGGTCTCTCCTTTTCGCCATTTCTGTGTTTTGTCTAACGGCCAATTCAAAAGGAAGAGGGATTTGGATGGAAAAGAGCTTCCTTCATAGCGTTTGTAAACAGATTATACTTACGACGGGTCTGATTTTCACTTGTCATTACTTCGACATGTCGTTTCATTCTTTTGGTTTTGGGTTCCCACACGGATCCCTAATATTATATGATCACTCAATTAAGAACGGAAGTATTCATTTGCATTAAACTGGTCGTTAAAAAATAAAAACCTATTGACATTAAAACGCTTGGGGTCAAAGGACACTTACCGCCCAACCAGGGGTCTTAAATTTATTCATATCTATATATCATATAATAGAGCACCCGGACGAAAACTAGTTATTTGGAGTCTATTTATTGTCTATTGATTAACTAAAAATCAAAACTAAGTCTTTATTGAGAAACTCGAATATTTAAGCTTAATATTATAAAATATTATCAAGAGTACAAGGACCGAACCGTTGTTGTAACTTTTTTGGCATTAAAGACAATTATAGCCTTGATATTTTTCACAAGTACATTGAAGTGCCAGACAAGACAAGTGACGATATCCTCAATTCTTCGTTCATTACCAACAGCAGAAAAACAAAGACAGAAATATCAGTCTTTGCACTGCAAAGGGTTTTTGTTCATAAACCCTAATCTTAATTATTTATTCATTTCACTTCACAGAACGAGCTTCGGCCTCCAAACTGAGACCAAAGAAGGCAGGTAACTCCTCTGTCTCTGTTTATGAGCTTGGAGTTGCCCCTTTTTATTTACCCTTATTTACAGTAAACTTGACAAATGGAGCCCATACTGTTTCTTTCTTCCGCTAAAGCCACACCGTCTCCATCCTTTCCCTTATTCCTCTCTTACAAATCTCCCTTCCTTGAAAAGCCCAAACTTTATGTAAAATCCCACCTCTCAGCCTCAACAACGCAAGTTGAAAAGTCTCAGTTTTGGGGTAAAGGTTTGGTTTTACACAAAAGATTCGGTTCTCCGGGTAATGTTAACAAAACCCACATACCAGTTGCTCCAGTTAGAGCTTCTGTGAAGAGAAGGAAAGAGCTTCCCTTTGATAATGTGATTCAAAGGGACAAGAAGCTCAAATTGGTGTCAAAGATTAGGAAGATTTTAGTAAGTCAACCTGATAGAATTATGTCCCTTAAGCAATTGGGTAGGTTCAGAAGAGATTTGGGTCTCACAAAAAAGCGTAGGTTTATTGCCTTATTGAGGAAGTTCCCTGCTGTGTTCGAAATCATAGAAGAAGGGGTTTATTCATTGCGGTTCAAATTGACACCAGAAGCTGAAAGGCTCTACTTAGAAGAGATGAAGGTTAGGAATGAAATGGAAGATTTGTTGGTTACTAAATTGAGGAAATTGTTGATGATGTCACTAGAGAAGCGGATTTTGTTGGAGAAAATTGCCCATTTAAAGACTGATCTTGGGCTACCGCTTGAGTTTCGTGACACAATTTGTCATAGGTACCCCCAATATTTCCGTGTTGTTGCAACTGAGAGAGGCCCTGCGTTAGAATTAACACATTGGGACCCCCAGCTTGCTGTATCAGCTGCAGAGTTAGCTGCAGAGGAAAATCGAATCAGAGAGTTGAAAGAAAAAGATTTGATTATTGATAGACCACTTAAGTTCAATAGAGTGAAGCTTCCAAAGGGTCTTAATCTTTCCAAGGGCGAAACGAGAAGAATTTGTCAGTTTAGAGATATGCCATATATATCCCCTTATTCAGATTTTTCAGGATTAAGGCCAGGAACACCAGAGAAAGAAAAGCATGCTTGTGGAATTGTTCATGAGATTTTGAGCCTCACTGTTGAGAAGAAAACTCTTGTGGATCACCTTACTCATTTCAGAGAGGAGTTTAGGTTCTCTCAGCAAGTAAGGGGAATGCTGATAAGGCACCCTGATATGTTCTATGTCTCCTTGAAAGGGGATAGAGATTCAGTTTTCCTCAGGAAGCTTACCGTGATTCCCAATTGATAGATAAGGATCGACTGTTGGTTATCAAAGAGAAATTCCGCGCTTGTCTCTGTTCCTAGATTTCAAAGAGAGGTGCTCCCAGAAAGATGATCACTACTCTGACAGGACTGATGAACCAGAAGAGGGAAGTGGTGAGGATGGAGAGGACTGGTCAATTGATGATTATATGACTGATGGTCAGTTTGATGATGATGATGATGGCAATGAAGATGATTGGAGTGATGAAGATGATGATATGCCTCCAGATTTTGATGAAGATTATGGAACTGTAAAGATTGGAGAAAACAAATCAGCTAAACTGGTAGATAGCTCTGTGAAGAAAAAAGAAAAGGTGCTAGCCCCTGTGTTTCCTGATGGTAGGCCAAGAGAACGCTGGTAAAAGAAGGTGCAAATTGTCTCTATGTGCTGAAGGTCCCAAACTAGAGGTATAAAAGCTGTCATCATTTGTCTTGGCTGATGCTTTCAGAGTATCAATGGTATTTGTCATCAGTCTTAAAAAATGTAAGGCCTGAAACCTAATCATCAACTAAATCAATATGGGAAACTGCCAGCTAAAGGGGAATGATAAATCATGTATTATGTTTCTGATGTGTAATAGTTAATGCTTTTTGTTAATATAGTGAAAACATTAGTTGTCTTTCAGAGCTAGACAGACTATTGCATGTGGAATGTTCTACAAATGGTTGACTAGGAACTGTACTTTTTCCTGGGAGAGAGCTAATGGATTTATCATAGATATGAAATTTGTGATGATCTAAAAACTTATGGTGAAATGGCTGAACAAGCCTCATGATTTCGAGTCATTATATTTTGAGAAAACTTCATATGCAATCAAGATGTTTGTGGAAGTAATAATAGACCTTAAACTAATAGACTTTAAAAGATAAACTGACTCTTCTATTATAGGGCACTGTGTTTTGGGTATTCTAGTGTAATGTGTATTGCATTTTGTGATAGCCTTTTCAGATCATGCAACTATTGCAATTGTCAGTTAGTGGGTTGTTATAACATATAGATACAGGAGGATAGAAGAACACAGTATCAATTCTGAATATGTCTTTTTCAGAACAAAGTAGAGCCATTTTTATTGGGAAGAAAAGTTATTCCAAACTGTGGCCTTTTGTCATTTGAGATTAGCGTTTAGATTTTCATTGGATGAGTGTTGTAAATTCATGATTTTCAGGATCCAATTTTTCCGTGGCATCATTGTGATATTACTTGATACCTTGGTGTGGGAAGTGCAGCGGTGTTTGTTTTTTTATTTTGCTTCCACACGGGTTAATTAAATATACAACAAACACAACACGCTTACAGCGGGCTACCTCATGGCTAGAGTTAAGAGTGTGCTAGCTCAGAGCTAGAGTCAAGAATGTGCTTTTGACCCTTACCATGTCACCAACGAATAAAAAATATTTCAAC
Organism: Citrus cavaleriei; assembly: GCA_030448935.1. NCBI lineage: Eukaryota > Viridiplantae > Streptophyta > Magnoliopsida > Sapindales > Rutaceae > Citrus > Citrus cavaleriei. The sequence continues at coordinate 47,400 of JAUJEM010000374.1, forward strand.
ACAAAAGTGCGAATAGAAGAGTCTCTGGCTTCATTGTAATCATTTGCATGGAATATTTGTAATCATTTAACTGTCGGTTAAATTTGTTCATAAAATATAGTCGTTTTAAATAAACCTCTGGTGTTTTTTTTTCAGTTGACCTCGGTATTCTGTAAGATGCATGATGAAATCAAGAAAATGTTTGGAGAACTTGAGAAAATAGAGCAATCATAAGAACCTTGATTGACAAATTGATGAATGGATAAGAAATAGATCAGTCCTTCCAACTTGTGTAATGTTCCATTGGATATGGATATTTGGAATGGTGGATGAGAAATAGATCATTCATTCCAATCTGTGTAATGTTCCATTGGATATGGATATTTGGAATGGTTTTTGCGTGGACTCAATGAGATTATGAATGAATATGTAGTTGCTTCACTCTTGTTGAATGTTGATGTTGACTGATGGATATTTACTTTTTATATTTTGTCTCTGAGACTATTTGATAAAAAGAATTTCTCCAACAACATATTCTTAGTGGTGGCTATAAAATGGTAAGAGGCTGAGGCTGAGTTAATGAGGCAATCCGATGAGCATGGCCCTCAACTTCAACTTCAAGTCACTGGTTGTTGACTACCCCTCAAGGGCTTCCAAAATTGCCATGCACCAAAATGAGTAGGCAAACAAAGCTGGGGGCCTTCGTTGGGGTGGAAACAAACTTTGAGTTGCCTGCTCTACATTATTATACAGCACTGTTAGGTTTGAAGAGCAAACAGGCTCTTCACCTTTGCATCCCCATCTTGGTGATGGCCTCCTCGCAAACAAAAACTTGGTCCTTTGCTCAAAATTGATATGCATAGCATAAATCGATAACTTATTTTTATTTTCACTCTTCGGGATATGCTCGGATAATTTGTACTTTTGCTTTCAAATCTCCATTAAACTATTTGATTACTTTTTGAAATCCGTAAAGTGGGGATTTTTTATTTTTTGGCCAATTTTAATGAATATCAATCATACGAAACGCATTATGTTACCATGCGTGTAATGACGATACACATCAACATAATAATCATTCCACGTTTAATGTCCAAACGATTAAACGGTGCGTTTCAGATGGGAGGCGAAAACGAGCCGTTTCAGGGCACGAAATCTCAGGATAGACCTCATCCACAAAATCAACAAAGAAAATGTGAAGTTACAAATTCAAAGCGTTGTCAGTACTGTCAGTGGGAAGTGAGAGCTTCTTCCCCTTGTTATTATATTACATAGGCTGTTGGTTCTTCACAGCTTACCCGACAAAATACCGCCATCGTCATGCCCAAATTACATTCAATTTATCACCACTTCAACACTAGAACATCCACCAATCAAAATCGGCACTCTAACAAGCCAAATTCCATAACTAATTCACCAACTTCTCTTGCTCTTCCTCCCACAGATACCTTTGCCAAACAAGCTCAACTCTCTTGTACTTCCTCAGGTTTTTGTTTCTTGAATGAAACAAATAAGTTCAGATGTCTGAGTTCAGTTAAATCTAAGCATGCCCAGATGATAAAAATGGGAAAGATTTGGAATTCTGATGACATGGTTAAAAGTTTGATTTTTCATTACTTGGAATTTGGTGATTTTACGTCAGCTGCAAAAGCTTTCTTTCTGGATTTTTCGAGGAATTATGCAGATTGGAGTTCTTTTTTGGAAGATTATGAGAGTTTTGGCGGGGAAGTGCAAGAACTTCTTGAGGTTTGGGGAGAGTTGCATGGTAAGGGTGTAATTTTTCGTAGTAGAATTCTTACTATAATTTTGAAGCTTTGCACAAAACTAATGGCATTTTGGCTGGGTGTGGAAGTTCACGCCAGTCTGATCAAGAGAGGTTTTGATTTTGATGTGCATTTGAAGTGTGCATTGATGAATTTTTATGGGAAGTGTCGGGATGGAGAAAGTGCTAATAAATTATTCAGTGAAGTGTCAGATCTTGAAGATGATCTATTGTGGAACGAGATAATCATGGTAAACTTGAGGAATGAGAAATGGGAAAATGCCATTAAATTGTTTCGAGAAATGCAGTTTTCGTCAGCAAAAGCTATTAGCAGAACAATTGTGAAGATGCTACAAGCTTGTGCAAAAGTGGGAGCTTTTCATGAAGGAAAGCAAATTCATGGGTATGTTTTAAAATCTGCATTGGAATCAAATTTGTCGGTATGCAATTGCATTATTATAATGTAATCAAGAAAAAACAAACTTGAAATGTCACCGAGAGGGTTTCATTCGATGAAGGATCATAATTTATCTTCATGGAACTCGATGATCTCGAGTTACACTGGACTTGGTTATGTGGATGTCGCTTGGTCCCTTTTCAATAAAATGAATTCATCCAGAATACAACCAGATATAATAACCTGGAATTGCCTTTTGTCAGGTCATTTCACTCATGGCTCTTACCAAAATGTCCTGACACTTTTGCGAGGAATGCAGAGTTTAGGATTCAGGCCAAATGCTAGTTCTGTCAGTGTTGTTCTTCAGGCAGTTACTGAATTGAGGCTCTTGAAATATGGGAGAGAGAGTCATGGCTATATTTTAAGAAATGGACTTGACTATGATTTATATGTTGGAACTTCATTGATGGATATGTACGTAAAGAATGATTGCTTACAAAATGCTCAGGAAGTTTTTGATAATATGAAGAACAGGAATATTGTAGCTTGGAACTCACTAATATCAGGTTATTGTTTCAAGGGCCTTTTGTCAATGCCAAAAAAATGTTGAATCAGATGGAGGAGGAAGAAATTAAACCTGACTTAGTTTCTTGGAACAGTCTGGTATCTGGCTATTCAATTTGGGGCCAGAGTAAGGAAGCTTTGGCCATCATTCATCATATGAAAAATTCAGGAATCTATCCTAACGTGGTTACATGGACCTCTTTAATATCTGGCAGTTTGCAAAATGAAAATTATAGGGAATCTCTTAAATTTTTCATCCAAATGCAACAAGAAGATATCAAGCCCAACTCTACAACTATGTCCAGCTTACTTCGAACTTGTGGAGGCCTAGGTTTGCTGCAGAATGGTAAAGAGATACACTGCCTTTGTCTGAAAAAAGGTTTCATCGAAGATGCATATGTGGCCACAGGGCTAATTGACATGTACAGTAAATCCGGCAATTTGAAAAGTGCTCGTAAGGTTTTTCAGAAAGAGTGCAAACAAAACATTAGCATCTTGGAATTGCATGATCATGGGGTTTGCCATTTATGGCAATGGAAAAGAGGCAATTTTACTTTTCATGAATTGCTTGAAACAGGTTTCCAACCAGATGCTATAACCTTCACGGCTCTCCTCGCTGCTTGTAAGAACTCTGGTTTAGTTGAAGAAGGGTGGAAGTATTTTGACAGTATGAGCACAGATTATAACATAATACCAACCATAGAGCACTACTCATGCATGGTGGATCTTCTTGGAAAAGCTGGTTATCTTGATGAAGCTTGGGACTTCATTAGAACAATGCCATTCAAGCCAGATGCTACCATCTGGGGTGCCCTTCTGGGATCTTGTCGAATCCATGGACACTTGGAGTATGCAGAGATTGCATCAAGGAGACTTTTCAAGTTAGAGCCATGTAATTCTGCTAATTACAATTTAATGATGAACTTGCTTGCTATGTCAAATAGATGGGAGGATGTTGAACGTCTTAGACATTCGATGGATGAGGTAGGAGTTAAAAGTGTACTCGTATGGAGTTGGATTCAAATCGATCAGATAGTTCACGTGTTCTCTGCCAAAGGAGCGCCACATCCAGCAACGGGAGAAATATATTTTGAGTTATATCATTTGGTTTCTGAAATGAAGAAACTTGGTTATGTGCCAGACACCAGGTGTGTATATCAAGACATCGACGAAGAAGAAAAGGGGAAGGTGCTGTTGAGTCATACAGAGAAATTAGCTATCGTGTATGGACTGATGAAGACAAAAAGCAGAGCACCAATCAGGGTGATTAAGAACACAAGAGTTTGCTCTGATTGCCATACTGCAGCGAAATACATGTCGTTGGTACGAGGCCGAGAGATTTTTCTCCGTGATGGTGCTCGCTTCCATCATTTTAGAGAAGGTGAGTGCTCCTGCAATGATTGCTGGCAGTAACTGGTGTTCATGTAACTGGCTTTTTTCTGATTCTAGGCTAAAGATTTACAACGTTAGTGGAAAAATAGCATAATTGTGTGTGTGTGTTTTAGATGATAGACTCTAGGATGAAAGATAACACAGTTACCGATCAGATCCGAAAAACTCACTGACTTCTAATTTATATGTGCCACAAACTGTATTGGCTGGAATAGAAGTGATGTATTGATGTAAGTTCATACTCCATCCCTGCTTTATAGCGTGTTCTCAAGTTACTACTTTTGGTTAGCTTCTATAAAATGCCCAGGAGTTATTGCGCCATCGTATTCTCTCAACCATTCCATTAACCATTTAACGACAATACTTCGGCATGCAACTCCAGCCTCTCGGAGGGCAGTTTCCTAGGCCTTCCTAATGAGGATTTTCAATTTTCAGTCTTCTCTTTTTACCCAATGTCACAAACCTCTTTGTCCTTTTCTCCCACTTCTAGCGTCACACGCCAACAATGACCAACAAACCTTCCGCTTCAGCACTTCGTAAAAGGGTAATTCATCATATCCTCATCAATAACGGTGCTTTATTACTCATCACAATCTACGATGAATCTATTCATTAAGCCATCAAGGGTTCGTTAATTTATAAATTTATCGTACGGTCGCATACTAAAATTGCAACAATTGCTCATTTTAACAATCTTGCATCAGCAACAATTGCAACCGTCGGATAGTCCTTAAATTAATTACACGCGAGTCAAAGTCAACAAAAGGTACACCGAAAAAACCTGCGATATTTTGCATACAAAGATAAAATAACACCGCTGTTTAAGTAATTGAAAGAGCAGCAGAACACATGGAAAAACAAAAGGCAAGCAGTAATTCACTGAGAAAGACAAGAATATGTACAAAACAAGCAACAAAGCTCTACTGCCACCTTGGGGTCTCTGCTGAATCCTTCCTGTACCTAGAAGCTGGAACTACAAGAAGCAAGCCACTGGTGCAAGGCACCAACTACTTGTTAAATAAACATAAAATATTTACAGATACATGTATAATATATAACATAACACCATGCACCGAAAGGGGAAAAGAGGGGGGAAAAAACTGTAAAAGCAAAAACACTGGGATCCTTGGAATTCATGGAAACTTTGCCGAAAGAACCTATATTTTGGTACTAAATGGATGGAAAGGGCAGTGTTGAAACAGAAAACAAACGGAAGCAAAAGCAGGCAGAAAGAGTAAAGGGTCTCCCACAAGATGGAAAGGCGCAGCTAGCATGGTGTTCAAAACTTCTGCCAAGAAAATCCCTAAAAAGATTCTGGGAATCTAGAACCATCATGTCATGCACACCGTAGTGCTCCCATCAGAATTGGTTGATTGGTTCAGTGCGGTCCTGCACCGCCATCCTCTCAGAGACATCAGCCAGAGATTTGAGATTGCACCTGATCAAGGCCTGAACAAAGTAGCATGTCTCATCCTTTGTGTTTCCTTCTGGAACATCTACTACAAATGACTCAATTACCAGCGTCCCAGGTCTCCCGTCAATGATCTCCGGATGGACAGTCATGATCGAAGAGTAGTTCTGTAAATTTAACAAACGATAAGAAAGCTCGTTAGTAAGGGAAACATTTTCAAAAATCATGACCTGCCAACAATTAAAGGGTGTGTTTTACAAAATAGTTCCCTCCAACAACCTTAGAAGCGGAAATTTATTGTTATTTCTACTCTATAAACAATAATCACAATTCATAAGAGTCTACATAGTAGTACATACTCATAACCCGCCAAGCCAAAATTACAAGAAATATTTTCCTTTAACGACAACTCAGGCTTCGGCTACACTAAATTTGACTATTTGAGCCTTAATTGAACTAACAAAGACACTTGCACAAATAAGTAGTAGATACAACGGAACTTATAGAAAATGAGAAGAGCTGGGAGTAAAAGTATTATACCCTAAGCCTGTGATCACCGCCAACAATTTTGATTCCGAGGATGTGCTCTTCATCGTCAAGAAGTTCCAGCCTTTCAGTGCTGGTGGTCGCAGGAAGCCCAGATTTGACATTCACTTCTCTAACACTACCAATTCCAAGGTCCCCATTAACGACACACCTGCTAACGAATGGCTTGTACTTCTGTGGCTGATCAAATCGCCTTACCAAAGACCATACCTGATCAATTAACCACACTATTAGTCCACAAAAACAAAATAAAAAAACAAAAAAACCAAACAAAATATCAAAGGTTTAAAATAGAAGGCGATCTTAGAAAAAAGTGACTTAATTTTTGTTTATTCTTTTCAATTCGTAACATGCTGGTAAATGATGAAAATTTTAGGGTAAAAAAAGGCTTTTCGGTCATGCATTTTTCTTGGTAACCAAACGGAAAAAAGATACGTGAAATTTTCAGTAAACTTCATCAGAAGAACGTTTATCAAGTTCAAAATAAAATTTAAAAAATCCCGACAATACACCATTTTTTTTTTTTTTGAGAAGCCTGCAAATAAACCATTTGAAATTCCATAATTGAGAAAAAGCGAAGCAGACTTGTCGGATGTAGTAAACTGAACCAAATCACAATTCAATTTCCAATTATTATTCAGATCTGTCTCTAATTCAGAATAAAGAGGCCATGCAACAAAGTCAACCAAATCAAACGGTGTCAGTTAAGCCAGTAAAAGAAACTGAAAGAATTGATCGGAAGGTAAACAGAAAGTTTATTTACGAGATGAACAGGAGCTCTGATGTGCTTGACCAGGGCAGAGGTACACTGATTCTCTCTGGGCTCGTGCCTATGATGCCTCCGTATGTACTGCGCCTCCATCACACCATACGCATCAACACCGTTCATTTTGATCAGACAGAGACGCTCACAAATCTCTCTCTCTCTCTCTCTCTCTCTCCCTCCCTCTCGCTCTCTCTGAAATCTCCAATATGTAAACCGAGTACACAACGGAAAACACGCAAGAGTAAGCAAGATAAAAAAAGATAAGCCTTCTAGCAGCTGCTGCAGATTTTGCGTAGAGTACAGCCTTTGCTTGGTCTTTGGGTTGGCTTTGGCACTGGCTGTCTATCAAAAATCCATAAATCCACCGACAAATTTTATTTTTAAATTGTCGTTAACCTGTAAGCGTGTTTCTTGTGGGTCCACTGCCCGATAAAACATTTTTCTTATGACTTATCCTCTCCATTTTCATTATTTTCTTTTAATTTATTTTGTCATCGTCACAGCCTCACACGGTGGGAAAAAACTATTTTCAGTTTAATGTAATAATAAAAAATTATCATTCGTATACCCTATATTTGTTATATTATCAAAAATATTATAATATTTTGAGAGTGTATCAATCATCCACCCTAAGTTGACAAAATGTATCAATCGACCACCAAACCGTTAATTATCGTTTGAAAATTAACGAAATTACAGTAAATTAACGATTTTATCCTTGAAAATTATCACTTGTATACTCTTAAATTCTTTTTTTATCACTTGTATACCCTTAAATTATCACTTGTATCATATGAAAAGACCAGATTACTCTTCTGACATTATCACATTTAAATGGCAACTAACGGTTTAGTGGTCGGCTGATACATTTTGTCAACTTAGGGTGGACGATTGATACACTCTCAAAATGTTGTAGTATTTTTTATAATGGAATAAACCAAGGGTATACAAATGATAATTTCTCATGTAATAATTCATTTCATCCCTATTTTTTAATCAATAGTCTAAAATATTATTTCGTTAACTCACTATGAGTGTAAAGTCGTTAACTAGTAATTCATTGAGGGTAAAATAAGATCTTTTATTAAAGTGATACAAATTATATTAAAATAATTTTTTTACACAATTAAATAACACTACAAATATGCAAAATTGATTAACTTTTTTTTAAATAAAATCAACAATGATATAGTTTTATATAACCACTAAATAATTGTCATAAGGAACAAATTGTAATTAACACAATATCTTTAAATCATTGAAAGAAAAACTCAAAAATACCACTAATTTTTATGTGTTTGCATGTGTTGAATATCTTTTTTATCTTCAACTCAATTCAAGACATTTTACAGTGTAATTAGAGAGTATACTTATATGAATAAGAAAATTGTGATATTTTTTGTACTTAGACCTAGGGTTTCTAAGGCTTTCATGCCGCCAAAATAGAAAGAAGTGAAAAAAGAATTATTTGAAATAAAAATTTTTCACTTTTTTCGGTATTTCGTATTTAGTGGAATTAGATAAAATTATTTTTAGTTATATGTCAACTTTTATTTATTTATCTAATTTTTTCTTTGATGGAAAATTATTTTTTACTCTTAATGAATTGCTAACAAACGACATTTAACTAATGATGAGTTAATAAATAATATTTTGTGTTATTATTTAAAAAGTAAGAATAAAATAAGTTATTGTATAAAATTTTAGAGATGTGAAGGGTTTTTTTCTCAGAGGGTGGGTATCCTTCTTCTTGTCACAGTCCAATCTTTGTTCAGATTTCAGTGATAAGCACTAAGTCATGTTAGTGGCTTTGTTTTACCTTTTTGCCTTTTTCCCTTTTTTAATCCTTTTTTAGTCAATGCTGAATAGTGAGTGTATTTTCCATATAAATGCGAAGTGGCGGTGATGTTAGGATGCTTGTCACATAAACATATCACATTCTTGAAATTTTTTAAATTGGAAGATAATTATTGGAGTGTAATGACATAAATGTCCTGCAAGTAATCTTACTTTTTTAATATTATTAAATAAATAAATAAAAAAAGAAATGTTGTAACTGCTTTCATGTATGCGCCGTGCATGTCAGAGTTGCAGATAGCAGATAGTGCAATGCTTGATCTCTCACATCACTTCATATGGGCCGCTTTAAGTTTTGATTTTCAATTTTCTCTTCTATTTAAAAAAAAAATGATAATTTAATTAGATACCTAAACGGTGTCGACTGGTCCAAGTGTCGCGTCCACGATAACGATGGAAAGTTTATTTTCATTGGGCCACGTAGGAAAAGATCAATTCATCGCGACATTTTTTGTGATTAAATCTCCATCACTCGTCCACCGACCCTGAAGGAAAGATTGCTTTGTCATTTATTGCAGAAATTCATATTTTTATGAATAGCATCTGAGGGAACAAATTCGAACCTAATCTTTAAGATTAGGTGGCCAAAATTTTTCTTGATTCTACACTTCTCCCCTTCATCTTATCGTGCCCCCGAATTCAATGCAAATATAAAAGATACGTTGTGCAGATGTAGCTTTAAAAACAATAATAACAAATTAAATTTTTTTTATTTTTAAGATTTTACAATCACATAACAATTGGGAGTTGAAGAGCGAACATTTATAGCATTGTCTATAGTTCACTAAACGTTTATCCAACATCAACTCAAAAATCTATTAAATTTACAAGTAGATGTGAAATTTATCTTGTATTTATTATTATTTTTTGAAATATTGATATATTACAGTTATAATTCTACTAATATTTATAATCAGATAGCAATCATAATTCTCTTTCATGATTATAGTATGATACAGTCCGAACAACATGATAATAGATATTAAAATTTGTGTGGCCAAAATACTAATTTAGGGTATGTTTGGATGTTAGATAAAAAGTGGGATTAGACTAATTTAAAAGGATAAAAAAAATTAATCCGATCTAGAGTTATATTTGATTGTCAAGACTAATAAATTAGTCCAAATTTTAGTCCAATGTTTACTACAAGATTATTAATTCTCATTTTTGCACCGGTTTTAGATAAGACAAATTATTTTAATCTAAATTTACTACTACTATCAAAATTTTATTCAATAATTTATTTTTAACTTGTTTTAAATTTAAGATTAAACGTCAAAATTTTAATGCAAAAATTTATTTTAACTAGTATGCAACATTAAACATAGGAATTATTCAATTATTTATTTACAATCATATCAAATATTGAATATTAAAATTCAGCAATTTTTAAAAAATAATCTATTATTTAGATAGTTATTTTAGCTTCATTGGAGTAAATTTAACATAGTCCTATCCGATATTGTACCAAACAAAATACAAGATTATATAACTAGTATAATCTAATATAATATAATCCAACCTAATCTAATTCAATCTAACTTAAAGGATAAATATTCGTGGCATAATTATTTATTATTTTAATGTAGACAACGTTTAATCATTTCTCAATGTTCTTGTTTTTCTTTTTGAATTGTTATAAGCTAGATATATATTACAACTTGGGATCCACGAGAAATTTGTATTGATACGCTTATGGTAGAAGTTTACCAAGGTCATAATCGAAAATCAACATAAACTATTTGCAAGATATCTACTCACATATTTAGTGAGATATCTACTTTTAACCACAACGGGTGACAGGAAAAATATGTTAAGAGTTTCCCACATGAAGGACTTGAATCAGCACCACTAGTTATCACTGAGCAGGAGCCTTGTTAATTATATTCTTGTTAAAACTTTATTTTCGTCAATGTTTTTAAAATAAAAAAAAAAACAAGAGTACAAATTTGTTTTTAGAAAAGAAGAATTATATGTTCCATGAAATTGTTAATAGATATAATTAGTTTTACATTCTTGAATAAATCTAATCTTATTTTTTCGTGGGAGATTATTCTAGATTCCTTTCACCGTTAATATATTCACAACTAAAAAAATAATAATAATGTTAATAATTTCAACATTTATGTGTATCATTCATTTTATTGAATGATAAAATTCTTAATCAATAAAATTACTATGATATCATTCAACAAATAAATGTTACATACTCTAATTAAGATATAAATTATAATCTAAATATTAAAATTTGTAACATCATTTAAAAAAATATTTTTTAAAAATTAATTAGGCAGCACTAGAGCAGTCAGATACAGTTAGGGTTGGCATGAAAAAGTTTGCTAGGTCTTAAAGGCAAAGGAGCATCATGTGATGCTGAATTGACAAAAGACTATTTGTGCACAGTGAACGAGTTGCAAGTTTTGTCTCTTTGTGCCATGTTCATTGTTCGATTCCCTTCCAATTTCTCCACGAAAAGGCCATTCCACAAACACTGCCAATTTTTTTAACTTCATTTGCCATTTCGAATCATTTTTCTAATATTATATTCTCTCGAGTGCACATAATGATGTTAAGTTCACTTGCGCATCATATGACATGAAACGCCAATGGCATTTCCAGATCTTTCATCGAATATCCAATTGCGAATAGTCTTCAAACCTCCGAGCTGCGAACGTTAACATCAAAACTACCCAAGCCACTCGGCCTTTGGCCGAGTGGTGAGAGCTGCTGCTCTCCAACTTGGAGAGCAGCAGTTCGAACCCCCACAAAATATGTGGGGGTATTTTCTTCCTCAATTAAATTTGAGTGGCATTTTCTTTTATATTCGAAGTCACAGTGAGTAGGCATCATCTTCGAATATTTGAGAGGGTTTAACGCCAATGGCATTTCCAGAAGCATTGATGTATCCAATTGCGTTATAGTCTGATTTGTAAATATCAGTTATATTCTCATGTAATATGCGTTGTAATTTGAGCATTAGTCTCATGTAATAAAAAAAAAAAAAACATCAAAACTACCCTGGATTTAATCGATTGCATTACAGCCACCCAACAGAAAAAAATAAATCTTTGTGAAGTAAATTTTAAAGTAGTTCGTATTTCTTTATTAACAAGTAATAGAACATGATACATGATGCACCAGGTAGAACGCAACGTTTGAGTGGGCATACAAATTTAGTTTTTTCTATAACTGATTGTAATATCAGTATAAACAGAAATGAATAAATAAAACACCTTCAATCATTCACTTCTTCAAAATTATTTTATCATTGCGTATATCCTAAAAAATATGATTCATTGATATATTCAATGCTGCTAAATAAACAAAAATAGTAATGATAATAATACCAAAATGATATTTATATCTCTATTTCATTGAGTATTAGTAGGTAAAACTTAGAGTCTTAAGGCCCGTTTGATATTATTTTATAACACCTATTTTCATTTTTATTTTCAAAATTCTAATGTGATATATGTTCGGTGGACAGTTTCTAAAATATGCATGGTAAAACATATAAAATAGAGTTCAGTTAAATTTTTTTTTAAAATTATACGATGTTACTATTGATATTTACAATCAAATAATTATTAAAACTAATTATTCACGTTAAATCTATTAAATCTTGTATAACACTCTAATATTTGAGGGATATATAGCACTCTAATATCCAAGGAAGTAAAAAAAAAAAATACTACCTCCACTCAATTATTTCAAAATTAAAAAATAAAATTAAACCTCTTAATTACTTTTATAGATATGAAAAAATATTCTCCGCCAAAGGCTTTTATTACCCACCTAACAGTTATAATTAAAAGGAAAATTATCATTGCACCACTTTTATTTTGTCTTATGTTCATCCAACTACTACAAAATTTTAACATGTATTTTGCACCACCTTTTTTTTTTTTTACATTTATATCAACTAGCCACTTTTGCATTAACAATATTAAATAATTTTAATAAAATGACAATTTTACCCCCAAATAAATTAAAAGACCATTTTATTTTATAAAAACTTTAAAAAATAATAAAATATAATGATAAAAATATCCCTAAATTTAATAAAAATAAATCCCAAAATTAGAATTTTTATTTTTAATAAAAATTATTTTAATATAAAATTATAATTATAAAAATAATTGTAAAATTTTGGGATTTAATAAAAATCCCCTAAATTATTAAAATTTTAGGATTTATTCTTTTAAGAAATAAATTCAGTTATTTTCATAAAATTTTACAAAATTATAATTTTTTAATAAATAAATTCATTTATTTATATTAAAATTTTGTAAAATTATAATTTTTAATAAAATAATTATTAAAATTTTGTAAAATCTAAATTTAGTAAAAATCAGTTGAGCACCTCTATTTGAGATTTATTTTTTATTAAATTTATGGATATTTTTATGATTATAATTTTTAATTTTAAAAATTTTTATAAGATAAAATTGTCTTTTAATTTATTTGGGGATAAAATTGTCATTTTATTAAAATTATTTAATAGTGTTAATGCAAAAGTGACTAGTTGATACAAATGTGAAAAAAAATATGGTGTAAAGTACGTATTAAAATTTTGTAGTGGTTAGATGAACATAAAATAAAATAAAAGTGGTGCAATGATAATTTTTTTAATTAAAAAAATAAGTTAAACATATTTTAAATATTTTATGAAATAAATTATAAAATATATTTTCCAATTAATAATTGTACTTTCTACTTTCTTCCTTCTCTCACCACCTTTTTCGTCTTCATTTATCAGTTGGTTCTCTCACTTGCAGACATCCTTCCCCGTCTCTTATCTTTTATCTTCATTCTTCCTTATCTAGAAAATCACTCCATTCCACCATTTTCCAAATAATTTTTTCTTCTTATTTTTTCCTATTTTTCATTTTTTATTATTTTTTCTGACCAGCCCACCATTTGTATTTTCTTTTAATATTAAAAAATATTATGAAATCATTGTTCATGTAGATTTGAACTAGTATTTATAGATAAACACTAAAATATTGATTTTTTATTTTTTATTCTCTTGAAATTTCTTCTAAGTGGGAAAATTAGATTTATATCTCGAGTCCAGCATATTATTTGAATATTTGTGTTTTATTTTTTTAAGAGCATGTGAGGGAGTGCTTTGGGTTTTGGGATATTTGTGATTGAAAGTATGTCAGCCATATTGTGTTACAAACAGCAGGAATAGTGTATGATCATGTTGAAAATGATGACTTGCAAACATTAATTTAGGCAACTACAAATACTAAGTTATTTGAATGAATCTGAAAAAGATTTAATATAGGGCAACTTTAATCAAATTATGACATTTTTATTAATGCTAATTTATTGAAGATATACCACCTATTTTAAAATTTCATGCTAACTTATTTATGGTAAATATATTTTTATCTAAAAATTTATTTATTATTTAGAGAGATTAAACAAAACAATATTATGTTATTTTTTTTCTTATATAGCCATTTTAATTACAGTTATAACTTTTATGTTTAGTAAAAAAATGTTTTTGAAAATAAAACTACCAAACATAAACTCACTGTGCTTATCATTTTCAACTGACTACTGAACGTGTATTACTTTTTTTTTTTTTTGTTTCTAGGATATAGAAAATAGTACCAATTACTTTTATTTTTTAAATAGAGGATATAAAAAATAATATCATATGCGTATTCAACTTCAGAACACAACGACTGTAAAATACTATTCTCATTCTCATTTTTGTATTATGAAAATACAAATTGAAAAGAATATTGAATGAGCCATTAGTGTTCTTTTTCTCTTGTTTCATATATGTATGTGATTTTTCATTTTTTTGAGCTACAATGTGACAATCGTAAAATGAACATGCATCCAATAAAGTAAATATTCATTACTCTTTATATTTTGACTTAATTACCCACTTAATCTGTATATTTTTAAAAATACCTTTAAACGCTATTACTTTTAAATATGTTACATTCCCTCCCTTGTTTTTTTTCTTTATTTTTAGAATAAAACTCTTACAATAATATTCTAGGATATTAATGAAAAAAATTGATTTATCAAATCAATCTTAAAAGTAAAATAAAAAACAGTGTAAATTTTGTTGTTATTATTTTACGTTTAGGATTAATTTTATAAATTAATTTGCTTATAAATAATACTAATAAGATTGTTGTGAGGGTATTAAATATTGTTTAAAGCTAGCGGGTGTTAATTAATTTATGAAATAATACTTCGAAAGATTATTGCAGAGACACAAAAAATATTAGTTCTTTTAGAATGATAATTATTGGTTAATTTACTCATAAATAATTATTGATTAATTTATTTTGATAAAATATAAATTAATGTAAAAAAATATGGCAATAAGTGTAGTATTACCCCCACCCAATAAGATGATAAAGGAGCCAAATATTTTGCCTTTTGAAAGTAAATGGAGTTGGCATCTGGATCAACTAAATTGCATAAAGTAAAATTAAAGTTGTATAAGAATGTGGTGCCCGGGGATTGGACGTCCAATTGCATTATCTCGATTGTCCCAAATTAGATTCTTTACAAGCAAAGGCCATCGATGCAGAATGTTCTATTAAAGGATGACACGACACAAATGTTCTATAAGAATACAAAATGGCTAGATATTTTGTTGGATAAATTTTGTTCAATAAATCAAAATTTTTATCGACATAATTAGATTACTTGAAAAAAGTTTGAACCTTTAACCTTTTTCATCATCAACTATATGTTCTCATATACCAAAAAAAAAAAAAAAAAAAAGAGAAACCATTTTTAAACAATTAACTGATATTTGATTTAGCATATTTGGTAAAATTTGTTTCTTAATTCCAATGAAGCCCAAAGCAATGCTCCAAATCTGAAAGCACAACCAAAGGAATATAATGATTTAAAGTGCAGCCTTGCATGCATGATACGGCATTGTCCAAATATAGATCAATTAATTGGTTAATTAGTAGGCGTATAAATGGAAATTCGATTGATATGGATTATCAATTATCAACAACCCTCGGTTGACCGACATCAATTTTATTTTAATCGCTACCACAACGCCGTAACTATGATATGACAATTCTTCAATGTGACTTTTTGCTACGGACAAAAGAAAATTTCCAGAAGGCATTAATGTTCCAAGACTGGCCCAATTGCGCATGCAAACACACAAACCAAGGAAAGTTGTTAGTTTACTTTTTATATTTTTTTAAAATATTTATTTAATTCTTATATTTTAAATTATTTTAAAAAAAATCTTTGTTATTAATTATGTTATAACTTTGTCGTATTTTTTATTTAATTTTACAATAATATCCTTGTTATAATCTTAAAAATATTAATAAAAAATTTAATTTATTAAATTAATTCTAAAAGTAAAATAACAATGTATGTAATTTTTTATTATTAATATTTGATTAACATTTTATTTTTTCGTTATGTCCCCAATATTATTAGAAAAATAAAAAATAGAGATAAAAATATAACATAATTATTAAAGGTGTGTCTCGGAGTATTTTTAAAAATAAAATAAATTAATTAACCTAAAAATAAATAGATTAAATGAGAATTTAACCGAAAACAAAAAACAAAAAGTTACAAGTATCTTCTTTTGCAAAAATAACAAGCTTATCTGATGCACAAGGTGACAAATTTTAGGACCACATAGAAGCCCAATGTTGTGGCATTAAATCTACTTCAAAGTTTCAAGCTAGTTAAGTTACATCAAATATATTTATGACGACTGATGACCATTTGTCGTTTTATGATTGGGTTTATAGCGGACCGCATCATTCAAAGTTTCAAACATCAAGAAAGTTTCCGATTTGAGACTGCACATGCTCTGTTAGGTGGGCACACGGCACTTGGCCGAAATGAAATGAGAATTGTGATAGGATAAGCGTAAGATCTTTTTGCTAGTGTTTTTTTTTTTTTTTTTTTTTTATCTTAACCATTTGGTATCGGACGATCATATTGGGTCCCGACTACTCTAGATTCGGGTCGGGTGTCAATAAAATCCTCCCAATGAGGGTGACTCCCAAGGGACTCGAACTGGAAAACAAACCCAATCAAGCCACCTAAGGAGTTCAGCCGGCGCCAGCTGAACCAACACCTCGTTGGTTTTTTGCTAGTGCTTTTTAGGCTGTGGTCTTGTGGAGGCGTTTATGCCTCCGTTGTCAAGTCAATAATGGCCATCGATGGTGGGCTTTTCTATGAGCCCATCAGAGATCAGCACCATTGCCGATTCAACCTGCCTTTCTCTGCCCCTTATTTCTTCGTACCCCGGATTCGTTTTTAGAATTGCCCCTGTCCAATCCTCCTTCACGCATTCAATCCGTTTCCTTATTTCGAAAAACTTGAACTTACCATAGTTTGGGTAATGCTTTTCACACCCGTTATAAAATCTATATAGAAACACCATTTTTGTAATTATAGTTTCAATGCTATTAAATGACATTCAAAGGCAATTACTAATTTAACTAAATTAAATTCTTCACTCCTTCTAATTATGAACCTTCCCTCTTTAAACCTTAATTTACGGCACAATTATTTTTGTTTTATAAAATTCAAAATAATTGTAAGACAATGAAGAAATAAATTAAACGATGATAAATTTTTTATTATAAACAAGTATGTTTAAATTTTGACTAAGAAGAGAAAATGTGCATACCTATTCTGGAATCCCCTTTAGGGGATCCTAAAGTCTACAGTTCATATGGTAAAAATCCAGGGAGCGAGAGAACATGATGACTCCAACAATATATCACTTGAAAGTTGTGCGTGGTGCCTGAACAACATACAGGGTTGGTCTTTTGCAAAGCCAGAAATTAAGCAGAAGAATCTGCTATACATGGTGTGTGCTTAATTCACCATCTCTCCGCAGTCTCCCAGCTCACCAGCCGAGCAACAAAATGACCAAGGAGGTTATGACCCGCGTTCGAAGCCCTTTTAATTTTTTGAAGGTAGCTCATTAATTAGCATGAATGGAGGGCTTTGCAATTCCACCAGTGCTATTGTGTGTGTGTGTGTGTGTGTGTATTATGTACATCTGCTAAACTTCTTACTCATCTGTGTGTGTTCACTACTGCTGACCGATTCTCATTAGAATGTCGTTATTTCCCTACATCAATCATAATAAGAAACTATCGAACGGCTTCTTTATTATATGGCCCCCGTCAAGAAAATAACTAACAAACAAAAATTATCACAGTTGTAGTAGAGGCCAGAGGCTAAACAATCAAATTTGTTTAGTGCAGCCTCTAACATTATATATATATTGAACATATTGATTTAAGTGGATGCAATAGAACTAGACGAATTGATGAATTTGGCTTCTATTATTTGATATCCCATAACATATGAAGCATTCTACCGAATCTGTAATGTTATAGAGATTTATGAAAGAATCCAGACAATCGAAAACTGATCAAGAATTTAGCGTTTCATTGCTGTGTTGGTTTCACAATCTTCTTGTAATTACCAATTTAGAGTGAGAAAAACAAAAAAAAAGCGCTATTTCCAGAAAAGGACAACAAGAAACCTTCAAGGCATTTCAATCAAGATACTGCACCATCCATTAATTGTTTGTTTATTTTCATAATCGAAATGGTAATTAAAATTAATTATTTGATTTATAATCCTATTAAATACAATCCAATTTATTTAAATTAATTGATCCAGTTCGAAGTTTTCAATGAACTTATCTTATTCAGATTATATGA
Organism: Citrus cavaleriei; assembly: GCA_030448935.1. Taxonomy (NCBI): domain Eukaryota; kingdom Viridiplantae; phylum Streptophyta; class Magnoliopsida; order Sapindales; family Rutaceae; genus Citrus; species Citrus cavaleriei. The sequence continues at coordinate 65,790 of JAUJEM010000374.1, forward strand.
TTCCCGTGAGAGAATATAAACAAAATCTAAATTTTCAAAATTTCCTATCATATGATTTATTATGGATTTTTATAAACGCAGACAGCTGAATAAATTTATTGCTCTAAAATGACAAAAAAGTACATAAAGGCAATGAGGCTGCGGCCTAGGAACGGCAAAAAAATCGGGGTACAGCCTGAATCTGCAAAGATCTGGAACATTTAAATATGGAAAAATTCGGATCCGCACATTAAAAAATGTGAATCCAGATGCTAAATTGTAGAAATAAAAGACGGATCCAGATTCGATTCAAGATCCGACCGAAAAAAGGATATTGCATTATTTTTTAATTAAATTATTTACTAAATTAAATTTAAATGAAAAACATAATAGAATTAATTAAAAAACATAAGTGAAACTAAAGTAAAAAAAAATTATATATATATATATATTGGAATCCATATTATTTTATATGGACTTGTAGTGTTTTTATAATTTTATTTATGTATTTTGCCATCACTACTGCGGCCTGCTTCAATTGCCTGCAACAGAATTGGGCCCAACACTTATATGGGCCTGCATAATTTCAATTGGCTAGCCCAACTCGTTAAAGAAAAGTACAAAACGGCAGCGGCGAATAATAAAAATAAAAACGAAAATCTTCTTAAAGAAAAAAAGGAAAATGGAAAGAACGGTAAGAGAAAAAAAATTCAAAATTTTTTTTAATTTAATTTATTTTTTTATTACGTCTGCCCTGTCTCCCTCTCGCTCTCTCTCCGTGTTCCTTTCCCAGATTCCATCATCCTCCCTCTTTCTTTCTCTCTCTGTTTCTATTTCTCAAATATATTTTTTCATTATTTAAAAAAAAAATAAAAAAAAATAAATTAGAAACCCTCGAATGCACAAACTTCCTCATCGTCAAAACCTCGCCTCCACAAAGCAATTCCAAATTCCTGTGACCAAACACGCCCTCTCTTTCTGTCTTTCTTCCCGAAACCTAATTTTGATCCGCCCCTCAATCTATCCACCATTTAAATTAATGCCCCAATCCCCTCTCTTACATTTGCTATTTGGTCCCTCTTCCTCCTCACAACTATCTTTATACTTTCCATCGTTGATTCGCCGACGCTTCCAACTTCAAAACATTCTCCTTAGGTTTTGATAAATCTCAACCAATCTGTATCACTAATCTTCTTCTTATTTTTATCTTCAGGGTTTCAGCATATCCTTTTTCTTTACTAATATATTCAGTTTGTTATAAATTTACAATTTTGTATTCTTCTTTAGGTTATATAAATTTCAAAACCTAAAATTCTTCTTACTATTACTTAAGAAAAAGGTTAATAATAATTGAAACTCAAGCATAAAAACAAAACTGATAGACTTTGAATTCGAGAAACTTAGTTTGATCGGTAAGTTGTTTTAGTAGTTGTGGTGGCGGTGGCGGTGACATTTTGGGTAAAGATTAGCAAAGCGAAAATTAAAGGGATTGCATGGGAGAGCATGAAGGGCGGAGAGAGCCACCAAGTGGGCTATTGTTAAACGGGTTATTGCCCAATGAAGCGGGTTCAGTGATCCGAGCACTTGACCCGGAACGATGGTTGAAGGCAGAGGAGAGAACTGCAGAGCTTATTGCCTGCATTCAGCCCAACCCCTTTTCCGAAGAACGCCGCAATTCTGTTGCAGATTATGTTCAGCGCCTCATTAGCAAATGCGTTCCTTGTCAGGTTGCCAACTTTTACATATATGTGAGAATTTGTTTATGTTGCGTTGCTTTATTGATTCGACCAAATGAACATGTATTATGTTGAATTTTGTTAATGTTGTATATCCCGGTTTAACTTATTAGTCAAAACACAGGCATAAATAGTTGCAATCATCCTATATTTAGTGAATGTGATGGGATGTTGAACAAATTGGCATCATTTAAGCTTTTGCATTTTCATTTATTTTATGTTATTATTCACTAGTGATTATTTTCGTGTACAGGTTTTTACTTTTGGGTCTGTACCCCTTAAGACCTATTTACCAGATGGGGACATTGACTTAACAGCTTTTAGTGATAATCAAACTTTGAAGGACACATGGGCTCATCAGGTGCGTGATATGTTGGAAAACGAAGAGAAGAATGAGCATGCTGAATTCCGTGTCAAGGAGGTTCAGTACATTCAGGCAGAAGTGAGTTTCATCGTACCTTAGTTTTCTAAAGATTGTGGCTCATAATCTTCCATTCATGCCCTGTATTATTTGATGCAAAATTTCCATCTGATATAGTTTTACAAATTTCAAACTTGTGATTTATTTTAACTGGAGATAAGTTTGGATTTATCCCCTGAAATTTTAGTTTCAGAGTTGCAATGCTATTCGTTGTGACTGATTGTGGTGATTTATTCATCTGAGAAGATGCTTGTTTGTCCACTAAACCGTTACTATTATTATGGTTATCTAAATTCTTATTTGTGGATTTTCTGCATAAATTCTAATGTCATTTTGCCTCAAGTTTTTTGTTTTGTAATGAATTTAACATTCTTTTTCTGTTATTATTTGTAGGTAAAGATAATAAAGTGCCTTGTCGAAAATATTGTGGTAGACATATCATTTAACCAGCTTGGTGGGTTATGCACTCTTTGTTTCCTTGAGGAGGTCCGTGGTGCATCCTTCAAACTTTGCCATTGAACGTTTCCTTTTCAAATTGTAATCCATTATGATGATTATGTTTATTTGCTAACTGTTTTTTTCTGCTTAAATAGGTTGATCATATGATAAATCAGAATCATCTTTTCAAGCGCAGCATTATACTGATAAAGGCTTGGTGTTATTATGAAAGCCGAATATTGGGTGCTCACCATGGACTTATATCAACTTATGCCTTGGAGACATTGGTTCTTTACATATTTCATGTTTTCAACAATTCTTTTGCTGGTCCGCTTGAGGTGGCTATGTGAACATTTTCTCACTATCTTCATACATTTGTCCTTTTAGTAGTCTGATAGTTTTTTTCTTTCCACTTGTAGGTCCTTTATCGTTTTCTAGAGTTTTTTAGCAAGTTTGACTGGGACAACTTCTGTCTAAGCCTTTGGGGTCCTGTACCCATCAGTTCGCTTCCAGATGTAACGGGTATAGATATTTTGCTTGAAAATTCTAATTTTGATCCTCGCATAAGTGATCATCAAGCTTGATGTTTCCTCTTGGTCTGTTTTACAGCGGAACCTCCTCGAAAAGATGGTGGAGTGTTACTTCTTAGCAAATTGTTTCTTGATGCTTGTAGTTCTACATATGCTGTTTTTCCTGGTGGCCAAGAAAATCAGGGGCAACCCTTTGTTTCAAAACATTTTAATGTCATCGATCCTTTGCGTGTAAACAACAACCTTGGGCGCAGTGTTAGTAAAGGTGCATTGACAAACTATATACTACAGTTCTATTTCTTTTGTGGGCTTATTATTTGTTGCTATACTGTGATCTCATCTGTTCATTCCTCTGGCATGGTGAATGTGATACTATTAATTTTATTTTGAATTAATATCTTTTTTTTTTTTTTTGAATGATCTTTGTAATTCTATGAAACATTGCCTGTTCCTATTTTTTAATGTTTTGCTTATTTTTATTTCTTACCTACCATTTTCCAGTGGCAATTTGAACTGTCTTCATATGGTTCTTTTTTGTAGCCTGCTTGGGCTCCAATGTCAGTTAGCATAAGAAGGTTATATTTTAGTTTAGTTGTGGCTTCATATATGCCTAACCTTTTTATGATCGTATGCTATCAATGACATTTTAATATGTTTTTGCTTGGTTACTTTCTTAATTTTTCTTCACAATAGAAAATTTCACTTCTTTACTAGGTGAACTCCTGTGTTGGTCTCCATTGATTCACTTTATGCATCTGGTATCTTGTAGTTGATTTATTCTCAAGAAGGGCATTGTCCAAGAAGTTACCTGTGACTTTTTCTAACCCTCCCACACTTATTGTGGTGATGCTTACTTTTAACAAATAAAATAAAACCATGAGCAGAATAAATACATGGAATACACACAGAGTAATTTATTTTTAAAAATTTTAGAAGGTTTGGATGGGGATGAGAACCTTATCCACATCAACCCTTTCCATATTATCATTCAACCTTGGGCAACCATGGGTGCAAAATGCATACGCGGCCAGCAGAGCTACACCCAAGGGGTCACGCTCAGATGATCCTGGATATGTTTATATTAACTATGGAGTTTCTATGTTTAAATATTTGTAATAAATGTAGAGGGCATAATCGGCATTATGATGAAGATTATTTGTTTACAAGTGTTTTGTGTTTGTGACTTCGTTGGCTTCACTTTTTCTTTGGGATGGAATTCTAAATGAGTCCACTGTAGTTGTTAATAACCTTCAAATAATCTATTTTTACCTCAAAACATCTTTTATATTCTTTGTATGATCCTATTTTTAGTGTAGCCGTCGATAACCTTCACACATTTTGGCAAAATTCACTGCATCTGTGAAGCAAATGGTATGGACCATATACTTATAAGCATGCACAAATACATTTATATGGTCTGAGTTCAATATATTGTTGCACAAATATGGAGTATCGGCTATGAGATTGTAGTGCTTTTGATGTGCTTGTAATTCTTGGTCTGATTTTCTACTATCTGAAATTTTGTAATTTGTTTCCTTCTGTCTATATAAATTGGCCAGGTAACTTCTTTAGGATACGCAGTGCATTTGCATTTGGGGCTAAAAGGCTGGCAAGGTTACTTGATTGTCCCAATGAGGACTTATATTATGAAGTAAATCAGTTTTTTATGAATACCTGGGATAGACATGGTAGCGGCGTTCGTCCGGATGCACCAAGGAATGACTTGTGGCGCTTGCGATTGTCAAATCGAGACCATCAACATGAGCCTGAGAATCTCCACAACAATTCAGGTTTAGGTGGCAAAAGAAATGAGATTTCCATTGGTTGTGAATCTCAAGTTGACAGATCGCATGGTAGTGCTTCATCTCAGCATATTAATAGTCCTGTTGAAAGTACTTTTAGGGTCAGTTCTGTTTCCACAGTTTCTCGTACACAAACCCAAAAGAACTATGGTAACTTGAATAGCACCAGGGCTTTTGATCAGGGTAGAAGGGATGCTAGTATTAATCAGAATGCAAATAATGATAAAGGTAACAGAAGTTTTAAACCTGATACAATGATTGGTGACATTAAGGGTAGATATCTGTTTGCACGGACACGCTCTAGCCCCGAGCTTACAGACGCGTATGGTGAAGTTACCTCCCAAGGGCGGCCTAAGAAACCCCCAGAAAGTGTAAAAGGCCAGATGTCTTCTTCAAAGTTGGAGAATAGTAGAAGGAAGAACTTGGAATCTGATATTTTGGCAAGCCATGACATTAGATCTTCAACTGACAATCCTTCATCTGTTAGTCACACTGCATCCTGTCAGAGCTTTGATGCTACTGCTGATTCAAACAGTGTGTTTAATAGTTACAGTGATGATCTGGTCTTGGGTGCTATGAGTGAAGAATTTTCTTCTGTTGCAGGGACACAAGGGATGCAACAGGAAGAGCAAGATCTTGTGAACTTGATGGCATCTTCCATGGCTCATGGTTTTAATGGACAGGTCCACATTCCACTGAATTTAGCTTCTGGTCACTTACCTCTTCCTCTACCACATTCAATTCTAACTTCAATGGGATATTCTCAGAGAAATTTGGGTGGAATGGTTCCCACCAATCTTCCCTTCATTGAGACTGCATCGGGTGCCAACATGCAGTTTCCCCAAAGTTTGGTTTCCCCACCATTAACCCATTTTTTTCCTGGTGTTGGATTGACCTCAAGCCCGGAAGATTCACTTGAACGCGGTAATGAAAATTTTGGCCCTGTGGAAACGAACCCTATGGAGGGTGATAATGATTACTGGCATCAGCAGGACCGGGGTTCTGGTGGCGGATTTGATCTTGAGAATGGAAATTTTGAGATGCTTCAGTCTGATGATAAGCAGCAATCAACTTCAGCTGGTTATAACCTTCTTCCTTCATCTCAGATAGGTGCCTCTGGCAGTGCTAGAAGAGCTCCACATAAATTCAACAAAGATGCCAGGGAGTCAATGAGGGAAGATCATGAAGATTCTTTCCATTATCTAGATAGTAGAGGTAACGAGGTTTACTTTGATGACAGATCTGCCAGTTCAAGATCTATGCCTGCTTCACATACAAGTTCTGTGAGAAGTAAAACCAATTCTGAGAGTTCTTGGGAAGGATCATCGGCAAAGGTCTCAAAACCAGCTAAAGAAAAAAGGGGTAGAAAAACGGCTTCTACTGCTTCTCCAGTGTATGGAAAAGGTAATAGTGTGTCAGAACATTCTTCTGTTCAGGCTGATGAAGACAACAAAGAATGGAATCTGCTTCCAACTATGGGGTCTGAAATGCCAGACAGGAGTGTAGGACTTCAATCCCTTGCTCCTTTACATATTCCAAGGCATCAAATGCCTGGATCTGAAGAAGCTCAGACAAGTGGGTCAGAATCAGTGATTCCGATTGCTCCTGTTCTCTTAGGTCATGGTGCTCGACAAAGGTCTGCGGACAATTCAGAGGTTGTTCCCTTGACCTTTTATCCCACAGGTCCACCTGTTCCCTTTTTTACGATGCTTCCAATATACAACTTCCCAACTGAGTCAGGAACCTCTGATGCATCAACAAGCCATTTTAGTGGGGAAGAGGGCCTGGGAAACAGTGATTCTGGTCAAAAGTTTGATTTGTCTGAGGGACTTGATCAGTCAGAGGCGTCAAGTACTTCAAGTTCTATGAGAAGGTCTGCTCATGTCGAACCATTGGAGCACAAGTCTGACATTCTCAACAGTGACTTTCTTAGCCATTGGCAAAATTTACAATATGGCCGGTTTTGCCAAAACCCACGATTATCTTCACCTCTTATATATCCTTCACCTATGATGGTGCCACCTGTCTATCTACAGGGCCGTTTTCCATGGGATGGTCCTGGAAGACCACTTTCAGCCAACATGAATCTTTTTACCCAGCTCATCAGTTATGGGCCCCATCTTGCTCCTGTTACTCCTCTCCAGTCTGCTTCTAACAGGCCTGCTGGTGTTTACCAACGGTACATTGATGAAATGCCAAGATATCGTGCTGGGACTGGGACTTACCTTCCCAATCCTGTAAGATGCATTTGCAAGACTTCTTTCTGCGTGGCTGTTTGTTTCATTTGGCTTCTCTATTTAATTATGTTTGCACTGTGCTTCTGTGTTTTTGTTAGCATACAATGGTATTGCTTTGTTTCACCTTTATCTATCGCCCATCGTTTGCCAAAAATGTTGTCTATACACGCATTCGATTGGATTAGAATTTTTCTTTATAGAAGCATATTGCTTCTTGTTCCTGAATCATATTTCGGGTTGAGCACTGATTAGAACCTTGGGGAAAGGCAGTCCCACATCCGAGTTTGTGTATCTGGATTAAGTTATTGGTTGCTGAAGACTGATTCATTTGCGTTGTGGCCTTGATATTGTGTCATGTGGTCTAGAGAATGTATACTGGTGCCACAAGTGAAAGGGTAATTTGCATTTCTAAAAAGTAGAGAAGAGTTGTAATGTTACATATGATTTTGTCAAATTTGCAACATTCAGTTCTGGGTTTATTCATGTGTATTGAATGCTGCTTTCCTTTTTTTTTTCTTTTTTTTTAAATGTAAGTGACGGTCAGGAATCTAGAAAGCAGCCAAGCCTGGCCATTAGTGTTGGTGTGTTCTCAGTTCGTTTACGTTTCATTAGTGACCTTACTGAGCATCTTTTCTCATTTAGCATTTAGATATTTACAATGCTATTTATCATTGATCAATGTTTTTGTTTTGTTTTCTTTTAGAAGGTTTCTCCAAAGGACCGGCATTCTACAAGTTCAAGAAGGGGGAATTATAGCCACGATAGGAGTGACCACCATGGTGAGAGAGAAGGGAACTGGAACGTTAATTCAAAGTCACGAGCTTCTGGGCGCCACAATCGCAACCAAGTTGAGAAATCAAGCTCAAGGCCAGACCGGTTGGCAGCGAGTGAGAATCGGGCTGAGAGACCTTGGAGTTCTCAGAGACATGACACATTCCCCCCATATCACTCTCAAAATGGTCCATTGCGCTCCAGCTCCACACACAGTGGTTCCCCAAATGTGGCATATGGCATGTATCCGCTATCAGCTATGAACCCCAGTGGGGCGTCATCAAATGGACCTGCTATTCCACCCGTTGTCATGTTTTATCCTTATGATCATAATGCTGCATATGCTTCTCCCACTGAACAACTCGAGTTTGGCTCTCTTGGACCGGTGGGTTTCTCAGGTGTGAATGAAGTGTCACAGCTTAGTGAGGGAAGCCGATCAAGTGGAACAGTTGAAGATCAAAGGTATCATGGTACCTCGGGTCAACAGTCTTCACCAGATCATCCTTCTTCCCATGTTCAGAGGTAGTTGGTCATTTTGTTCCTTCAAGATATAGATTAATGTAATTGGCTTCAATAGTGACCTTTGCTCATGAGCAATGGTCCACACGCCAATTTCTGATTCACAACGGTGCTAGTAAGCTGCAATATCCATAAGCCTTGCCTGCTTACAATAATATTGAGCTGTGCAAAACAGCCAGCGGTTGCTCATTTATCAATTTGGCAGGTTGTGTTTAATTGTTTATGAAATTACTTTAGAAGTAAATATATATTTGCTTGTTATTCAGTTTTTTCATTTCGATTTTTTTTCTTGATTGGGATTGTTTTGTAATGGCTGTTGGTTTGTTGCCTTAACAGGGGGCTTTGATTTTATTGCCAGATCAGCGGCCCGGAGGAATTATCAATGGAAAGATGTGGGTTTTCATCTTGAGCTTCAAAACGAGGGGGAAAATGGTGGGTGAAAACTTTGATGAGAAGACTCAGTCGATTTTCTTCTCTGCCCTCAGGCATGCAAGGGAGATATGGTTTTCCAATGTGACCAATCCTTTTAAGGTTTCTCCTTGAAAACTACCCAATCATGCTACTTCGTGCATGTATGCACACTATGAAGCCCTCAGGGAGTGGTGACTATGCAGCACATTGTCTAAACTGCTTTGTTTTGAAGGATGTAACAGACTGATTGGGCTGCACAGACTCGGTAATTAGGTTTTCATATTAGGATTCCACACACTTGTAACTCCACTGAAATCCACTCAGGTTCAGAAGTTTAGGAATTAATCGGGTCATAGTTTTTGTTACTTCGTGATTTTATTTCACAGGATATGGTAGCTTTTCGATTCATAAAGGATAAAGCTCAGTGTAGTAGATTTCTACCATGAACCTTCATTTAAAAACGGACGGTGTAACAATATACCCATCAAGAAGATGAAGTTAGATGTAGTAGCTTGTCTCTGTTGATGTCTGTTGTAGTTGATTGCTTCAAGCTTGAAAGATGATCGGCTGATATTTGTTATTTTGCATGTGATTATTGTTCCCTTTTTACCGTATGAGGTTCTCTTCATTAGATGGTTTGGCTCCAACGTGCAGAAATATAATAAATAAATGTTGAAATTAGATGGTTTGGGGATGAAATTTTCTTTTCCCAATCGTCTGTCCACAGAGATGGAAGTGATTTGTAAATATGATGGAATTCCCTAATAGGAAAACCCACTCTATTTAGAACGCAAACCAGGGATATTTCTAAGGCCCATCTTGCCTAGAACAAGCTTGGGAATGGCTGGAGGATTATCAAGCCCCATGCTTCGGCTATATTCATTTGCAAGCTCCACAAGCTTATACTTATCCCGTCCCACTTTCTTGTTGGAATTATAATAACCAAGCCAGGCCTGGTATGCTGCTTCTTTGTTCTTCATCTCCACATGTGAGAGTGCACGTTCCACCTGTTGAATTTATGTTACTACTTTTCTGAGAATAAAAATTTTTCTGCTATTTACTTGCCAATACATAAAATTATACTTTCACTCTTATTTTATTTTTAATTCACCGTCATTAAAGAGACACTATGGATAGAAAAGCCAAAGAGGAGCATTTTACTTCACCTTCTTCTTTGTGTCCGGATCAACTGAAGGTACAGGAGCTTTCAATATTGGCAAATCCTTGATGGTAGATAAAAAGAATTCCTCCCAAGGTGCAAGTAGCAATATGCCTTGCCCTTCTTTACCCTTACGTCCAGTTCTACCAAGTCGATGGATATATTGTTCTCTATCAGATGGCAAGCCCACCTGAAATTGCAGACAATAATTGCATAATATTATAACCATAATGAAATAAAGTTGCACATTTTGTGTGGATATCCAGAACACTAGAAACATCCAAATGCTGTAAAATAAATTTATAAACAGAGTATCTAATCTTTCTCTGGAAAAATTGAGAAGAAATCCTACGGTTTTACAAGGTTGACAAGCAAGAAAGAAGGGAATAGGGGGATTCGTCACTATGCTGCTCATAATCTCAAAGATGTGACATGGAAAAACAAGTAGACCATTTCCCATTACCTGAATGACAAGGGTAACATCAGGATAATCAACCCCACGCGCAGATACATCAGAAGTCACAAGTATCAGACCCTTTGACTTCCGGAATTCATCAGAAACCCTAGTTCTATAACTCTGTGGCTTTCTAGAGTGTATCTCTCTAACATTCAACTTCAGCTCACCAAGAAGATCAGCAACCATTCTGGTTACCATAGCAGTTGTGCAGAATACAAGCACCTGGAGAAATCAATTGGAATTTTGTCAAAGAGAGAAACCGAACCAAAAAAAAAAAAATGTAATTTTCAGCAACACTTGAAAGCTGAAAAAAAAATATCATTCTTAATACTAAACAGAAATATTTAGATATCGAATATATTTATAATGGTAAATCATATTTCACAAGAACCAGAACAGGTACAATTACATGGATAATGGACCCATGGCTAAATGTATACCTTATATTCAGGGTTATCAGCAACATGCTCTCTCAGAAGAACATATAGAAGAGGGAAGTGTAGATCTAGTGGGGCAACTAAATGCATCTGTCTGACCTGAAAAATCATCAAAATTTTAATAATTGAGTTACCAAGAAAATTCAAAATTTATTGGGCAGAGTCATCAAAAAGCATACCTGCTCATGTGTTTCCTCACTTCCCTCTTCAACGGTATTGATAAATTCATGATCTCTTTTCAAAGCTATATGACAAATTTGACGGACCTTCATACCATAAATCACCTTTTAGTATTTTCTTTAAATTTTTTAGGCATACCAAAACAACCAGAATATAAAAAGTAAACCTCTTCAGGAACAGTAGCAGAAAAGAGGAGTGTTTGTCGTTGTTTTGGAACAGCAGCAATTATCTTCTCAATGTCTTTACGAAATCCCATGTCCAATAAATGATCAGCTTCATCAAGTACTAAGACTTTCACACCCATCAGCCTTGTTGCAAATCCTGCAGTGTTCTCAATATGGTCTCTGAGCCTTCCAGGTGTAGCGACAAGAATCTGTGAGTTTTGAATGCGTGAAAACACAAACATGGCCCAACTATCTCCTGTGCAGATATTAGCAGGTGTACTAACAACATTCATATATGCAGTAGAGGACCCAGTTTCTGATTGGTCCACAACTGGGAATCCTCATTAATAAAAAAAAGTTGATTGAAAAGAGAGAAACTATACATCCAGCTGCTGAGACATCCTACGTGTCTCATTTTGTTCTCAGTGCATGACATTCCAAGAGTTCTAGAATGTCTCAGACAAGTTGTATCATTATACGACATTCCAAGAGCTCAACAATGTTTCAAACAATTTTGACCAATAGCACAGATAAAAAATTTGGACTGTTGGATATGCTATGAGGATACAATATATGATAGGGCGTCAAATTTTAACATGAAGGCTATCCCATGCTGATGATAAGAAAGTCACCTGGCAAGGATTAGCTTGCATACGCTTCTGTTCTAAAGCAAGTCTTGTACCTCCTATCACAACTTGAACTCCAATAGATGGATGATACTTCAACAAAGTACTAGCTTCAGTAGCAGCTTGAGTTGCAAGCTCTCGGGTAGGGCATATTACAAGCACAAGAATAGGGGGCCGCTTTTGGTCACGATCAACCGGAAGAGATTTTATGACCACTTCAATAGAAGGAAGCTGAAACAAAGAACTTCAGATAAGCTAAATTGAATGACTCCATTCATCTCCTATCTCAGTGTAGTAAACAAAGACAATCTTATTATTCTTCAAAGGATTCTCAAAGATTTCGAGAGGACAATGCCAATCAAAGTTTGTAAAATGGCAATGCTTTCAATTTCTAGCAATGAATCCCTCCAAAAATTAAGGACAGACTCAGAATTAATATATATATATATATATATATATATATATATGAAAGACCAAACGATTATTGTACCCCTACACTTCTATTTTCCTATTTTTTAAGGGTACTGTGTGGTTTTCAGTAATTTTTCAAATAAAGATGCCTCAAACATTTGAAAAGCCAGGTGCAAGTCCAAAATGATCAATGAACCTGCAAGGACCAAAAAGTGAATGACTTATGGGTGGCCCAGGGTGGGGATCCCTCAAACAGTCTTCCATCGGTTTAGAGATTAGCAAGCAATTGTGGCTTTTAAAAAAAATAAATGAATAAAATATCTTACCAAAAATGCTACAGTTTTTCCAGTGCCTGTCTTAGCCTTAGCCAGAACATCCTTACCTGGAAACAGAATCAGAATAAGGACCATCATCTTTACGTAAATGCACAAAATAAAATCAAGAAAACCAAATACGAATACCAAGGTTGATGGTCATTCATCAAGAATCACAGCAATTACTAACAATCACCAGTTATCATGTCAATAAACAATTCCTCAGGAAGCAAAAATTGACATTAACAAAGAAGATTCTGATCTCTGAAGTTACAAAACGAATTAGAAAAAAAGTGAACCTTTAAGTATTACAGGAAGTGTTGCCTCCTGAACTATGGTCATTTTCTCATAACCAGCATCCTTGATTCCTTTCAGTGACAAGGGAGAGATCGAACATTGATCAAATCTGCAGGCATGGAAACATGAGACAACATTGGTCACTGAGAATTACTGAAAGTCTCCGCTATAGTAAATACATACTTAGCAAAAATCAAGCTTTTAAAAAACGTACCTGCTCTCACTCATAAAGGAGTCATGCTTACCGGGTGAACTTATGGCCACACTCATCCCACCATTTTCCTTATCTAATCCAATCGAACTCCTAGCATTGTTCCTCAAAACACTATCATCATCATCATCGTCATTGTCACTAACTTCCTCACTAAGCAAATCCCTAATGCCACTCATACCTCTCCTCCTCTCTTCACCCACATCGTTTTCATCATCATTCGAAAAACGTGTTTTTCTTCCCACATTACCAGCCTCCAATTCACTATTAGACCTCCTACTAAACCTTGAAGTGTTGTTACTAATATTATTCCTTGAAAATGAGTTAACCGAATTCCGATTTCCTCTCCTACTAGAGTCGTAAGAGTCGTCCGAATCACTCTTTCTTCTCCTTTTCATTGAATAAGAACCTCTGTTTTCTCTACCAGATCCCTTTCTGAAATCTGAAACGTCATCGTCTTTACTAAAACGTTTATTACTATGAAACGAGTCGGTCCGTAAGTCACTGACCCAATCACTTAGTTCCGCTTCGTCATCAATTAAACTCTTAGAACCGCGAATTTCTCCTGCTCTGCTACCTCTACGACCAAACTCGGAACTGGCCGCGGGTCGAAACGGACGAGTCGATAATTTCCGCAGGCCGAGTTGTTGTTGTTGTTGGGAGTTAACGCGAGTGGGAAGCCCTAGGTATTTGAGTTTGAAAGGGAAGATCCGGCGGAAAGCGGGTATGGCCCGAGAAGAGTTTACAGAAGGTTTCAAATTCATCGAAGGGAAACGGGTGGCTGAAAGGGGAGGATTGAGGAGGCGTAGATTAGGGAATAGCTTAATGGGCATAATATTATCCTGAAATGGCGAGCTTTCTCACTTGAGCATTTTAAGAGGCAGGGTTGTTACTTGTTATAGTTTAGGGTTTAAGATTTTTATTTTCCCTTCAGAAGCTAGAATTGCGATAGGGTTTAACGGTAGCGAAGGCTGGCATTTTACGACATCGTTTGGATTGCTGCTGTACGCACCGTTTTCTAAATGGGAACTCTATTGGAAAAGAAACTTTGGGTGCTCTAGGATCAATATTTGTTTATCATGATAATTCTTTTATTTATTTTTAAACTAGAGCCCGTTTAGATTACACTAGGGTTAGGGATTGGAGTAATGGAGTTTCAACTGTTATGTGACACTGATATATATAGTGGATGATGAATTTTATTATTTATAATGCAATTAATGTTAACGGTCGTCTAATGGTGTTTTGAGTGTTATTTCTTGTATTTCTCATTGAATATTTTGATCCTCCATAGGCAAGTATATTCACGGTCGGTAAGTTTATCAATCATCCATGAATATATATTCATGCTCAGTGATTGTATTATACTAATGGAATGTTTACTTCTGTGATTGAATAAATGAGAATCGAAAATGAGAATCATTGATAGTATTTATTTGCTCAAAATATGAAGGAATGCGAATGAAATTGAAATGAAATTTAGGAATGTAAATTTCATTATAATTAACACTATAAAGTGTATATTTAATCAATATCAAAATTATCATTTTTCACTTACAATATTGATAATATTAACAGTTTATCATATTGATAAATCCCTAACTCATTTTATGAATTGTCTATTTTTATTTACTTTTTAAGTATGATTTTTTTATAGGCAAATCGCTAGATTCATGATGCTTGGATCGGAAAAATGAACATGAAATTTAGATTTCAGATACTCAAAAGCCTTTGGAAAAATTACTAACTTTTTAATCCAACATTAATTCCAAACAACTGAGACCATGCTACGTGTCTGAAATCACTTGCACCTTATTGCACTAAGTTTAATACTCATCAATCTAATAGTTCAACCACCTTGACAAATAAGCCAATGGAGGTCCTAATTTGACTTCATTTGCAATAATTGATTTGTTGAATTGAACGATTTATAATGGTTGCAATTTTAGACCTTGGATGTATTAGTAAAGATCATCTAAAGGTTATGATCGCAAGTTCAAAAAAAAAAAATAATGCAAATGCCCACACTTGATCAACTCAAAATTTGCATATAACAGTAAGAGTCTCACGGTTTGGCTGGGAGAAATTTATAGAGCATTTGTTGAGAATTTGTGGTAGAATTGAGAGGTGAGTTTGTAGAGAAATTAGATGTAAATCTAGAGTGAATTGAGGGAAAATTTATTCTCTTCTCATTTTCTTCTACTGTATTCCATAAATTTATTAAATAAAATGATTGTCTGGCTTGTCAATATAAGTGATTAATTTTTTAAGTTAAGGTGAAGGGTAAGCTCAAGATTTAAAATTTTAAATTAATTAATGTCTCGAGTAAATTTTAAGTTTATTGTTTTTAGTTACGTGTTTTTAGTTTGTATTTTCTACTTATTATTTTCATTCTATATTTATTTGTAAATCTAGATTCCTTTTGGATCAATGTGGGTATTTAGACATAATGTTGACACACTAATACGATAATAGGAACACTATAATATGCCTGTAACACATTATGGGGTAAAACTATGTTGCAACTGTGGTATGGTACTACAGTTGCAATCAGCCATTGGATCCACAGTTGTACAGTTACATTTGTTGGATCCAATGGTTGAAAGCAACTGTGGTACCGTATCACAGTTACAACATAGCTGGACCCCACATTATGTACTATAATCTCCATATTTATCCATAGAGTGGTTAGTTAAGAACTAAGTCATATAATATGCAAATTGGTAAAAGAAATGTAAAATATAAATATGAGAGAGTGTTATGATCATGATTTGAATACCAATAGTTGATCATGTAACCTTAGCATTTTTTTAATTTATATTATTCCTTATTAATTTTTTTTCTTATAATTATATTTATTTAATAATTAAAGATAATTATATTATAACTAGGCGCTCTTGCTTAGTATTCCAATCATCATCATCATTATTGTCAACAACAACAATAATTTTGAATAATAATAATAATAATCATCGTCATCATCACAATTATTATAATAAAATAATGATAATAATCAACTAAGGCCATTTTCATAATTTATAGTAATTCCTTTTGATTTTGAAACAAAGGAAATACAATTCAGCCCATTTTAATTCATATAACTAAAGTAAATAATTTATTTTGGTTTCTATTCTCCACTCTTATTATAGTCTATTCCGATTCCAATATATTTCGATTACCGATTAGTAAACGCATTATAATTGTCAATCAATGATTGGAGATATAAGCACTTTCATTATACTCAATAAGGGAAAAAAAATTTGTTACTAATACTCGGATAAGATCCCCCCCCACCCCCCCATAAATACACATCCTTCCCGTAATAGGGGTAGTTAGGATTTGTTCAGATGCCATTTCTTATTATAAGCGTTTACATCATCATCATCATCATCATCATCATCATCATCATCATCATCATCATCATCATCATCATAATAATAATAATAATAATAATAATAATAATAATAATAATAATAATAATAATAATAATAATAGTGGTGGTAATAGATTACAGTACAAGAGAAGTTGTGATTATGCAAAATCAAGCTCAATTTATATGCAAATTAAAATCAAGATGAACATTTTGATAACCATTCTTCATAAATCTGACTACAACTTAAATAAGATATATTAATTAGTAATAATTCTGTAATATTAAATTATCATCTCCTCCTTATTCTATCTCTGTTTAATTGCACTATATTGGTAAAAGGGAGTACATAAACATATCTTTTTGTATAATCGCCTATCTACGCACAATATGCCGCCACTCATTGTGCTAATTTGCTAAATGAAAAAACATGCAAACTAGCAACTGATGAGTTACAAATAATATGACCCCTTTGACTTTGAGCACCTATAATTTTCTCCAAATTAATCTAGGGAATACCTAAGCTTTTCTTCCACCTAGCAAGACGCCGTAAAAACGACATCACCTCATCTGGGTCACGTAGAGAGTACAAAGCCTTTGTCTCCCTTGGAACAGAAGAAACAATAATGGGATATCCACGTCCCATGTGACGAATAACCTGTACAATCGTAAACACATTCAGAAGATATAAGATATTAATTATTAGCTAATTAGTTTCCTATTTCCTTATAATTTTGCTTTCAATTAAAAAAGAAGAAAAAAAAGTGTGTGTTTGTGTCATTAATGATTTGTAACCTTGAAAGCATCCTCGTCAGTTTTGTCATCTCCTATGTACAGTGGGAGGAAATCGCTTGCGTTGTTGAATCCAAAAGTATCAAGCAAATACTCCAAAGCTCGACCTTTGTCCCAGTCGATACAAGGCCTAATTTCCATTACCTGATTTGAGAAAAGTGATACATTATACAATAATTATTCAAGATTCTTGATGTTCATAATATAGCATCTGAATGATACAATAGTTGAAGAAAACCTAGAACGTAAATATACCTTTTTACCCCCAGATATGCGAAAATTAGGGTAAGCTTCCACGATTGAATTGACCATCTCTTGAAGGGTGTTTATGTCCTATGAATTAATTCAACAAGTAAACTTAGGATATTGAGTTTGATAAATTAAATTGTTGGTTGATTCGTGGTATGAAACTAAGATTGTTGTTGCAATATTACATCTTCATCAACACGTCGAAAATGCACAGAAATGCAAAATTTGTTGTCTTCAACCGTAGCCCCTTTGATCGTCTTGATTTTTTCTTCCAGTACTTGTATCATCTGTACGAAATATCAAAATATAAGAAAAAATATCCAATTATGAAGTGAGCAATAGAGTTCGTATATAATAATAAGTGATATATATAAAAAAATTTAGTATTTAATTATTTAATTATGGTCTGTAGGTAGACCGATCGATCGAGTAAATTTGAGTCTAGGTTATATAACTTAAAAATGAAATTCAATCTTAGCTGCTCAGCGTTACCTCTTGAATTTGAGGCAAAAATTCTTGTGCCGGTTGGAAGTGAACAACTTCGTTACCCTACAGAGTAAAATCAAATTCTAATTAAATTAACAAGGTAATAAGGCATCATCAGGGAGTATTAATTTGGTTGAATGTGCATGCAACAGGGATTCAAAACCTGTTCATCAACAGTTCTAGTCTCGTGCTTGGGGTTGTTTTGCTTCAAAGAACCCGCTGGGGTTGATATATCCATCCCATGGCTCCCAGCGTAAACCACATTCTTTAGCTGCACAAATCTGCTCACCTGCATTTATTGACAACAAAATATGTACTTAATTGTAAAAGTAACTAGCAATCTCTGGATAAAAATAAACATAAAACCTAATTACCTTTTCGAGACATCTCCCGCTGACAATTGCCGTAGGAAAAAAATGTGCCACTTCATGTACTGCCATTCGCATCTGCAATTATGTATAAGATATAACAACACGCATCGAACCATTAGCTCCGTAATTGCCATTGTTAGGCGAACATTCTTGTACCACTAATTTAATACGGCTAAAGAATATTTATGCGTGTATATTACAGTATCAGACATGAAAGCTTTGTCAGGATCTTCAACGATTGGTGACAATGTGCCATCATAATCCAAAAACACAACTATCTTTTTCCCTTTTGCTGCTGCTATCATTCTATCAAATGTGTCCAAAACCGAAGGATGCTTTGCCTGGAATCACCACAAGGATATCAATTATTAACACTATTGATGAACAAAATGGTGTCGAAAAAGAATGATTGATCGTTTTTTTCTTGTTTTAAGTGATATTAATGAATGTCATTAATACGACAAGATCCTCTCCTAATACGAAGACTTTGAAGTAACAATGTAGTGAATGAATACAATGCGCTTACCAGCCACGCGCTGTACGAATCCAAAATAGCAGCTGGTTCTCCATTTTCATGGCATATTTCTTTTGAGATGGAGTCCGCGTCTGAAGGCTGTGATGGTGACCGTATTCCCATTTTCAGATGAAACGTTGACGATTTTCTGCTGCGTTAATTTTCCAAGATATCAATTATAATATGTTAGTGTGTGTGTGTATAAATATATATGCGATGAAGGTTACCAAAGTATATACATATCGCCTCACATGCTATTTCTTTAATTTACTATAAAAATAACAATGTTTTTAGGCTGCATGGTATTATCTTTTTCAAATAGTTAATTGACCGAGTGGGATAATAGAAGCGAATTGATAGGATTGAAAAATGATTAGCTTAATACCAAACAACTTAATGAAGATAGTCCCAAAGAGAAATTTTAAAGAGGTTTTCTTTATTAATCAAAGGTTTTTGAAAATAATAATAAGACTTCTATGGAGTAAACTTACTTACTAAGTTAATTTAAAAACAAAAAACTAATGCACATATTTTCAACAGAAAATATCAAAATACTTTAAAAAACAAACTTTTAAAATACAAATAAACAAAATCCTACATCATTAATATTTGAAACTAAATATCGTATAAATAAATAAGCATTATGTATGTTAGGGTTATCGACAAGTGTAAAGACTAAAAGGTAGCTGGCCTAGTTATCAAAAATAAAAACAGAAAAGTAATAAGTAAATTAAAAAAAAACAATTCTAAAATCAAAATAACTCATAATGTATCGTCGGTTAGAATATCTAGATTATCTTAGTAAAACTTTTGAGAAACTTTACTTTTAAAATAAAAAGTATAGCTTCAAAATTTAGAGAAAAAGACCAAAAATACAGTAACTTCTTTGGAGTAATAAAGAAAATTGACAAATATTATTAGAATTACAGAGTTTTAGTGCGTTTTAAAATATTTAAATACAATACGCGTATAGTAATGATGAGAGAAGATTTTATTATGTTCTTTCCTGAGTCTCAGAGAACAAGTCTGTTATTAAAATAAAAAATATATATATATTAAAAATTTTGACTACAAAAAAAAAAAAAATCTCTGCCAGACTTTTACCTCAAGTAGAATACTCTTCCGTATGGAGAATAAAATATTGCCCTATGAATAAATCAACATGCAAGAAACATTAACAAATTAAACAAAAGCAAAAACAAACGATCAGCAACCAATTATCTCATTCGTATGTTACTTCTGCGACTGTTGTACAATCGAATAATGTTTTTCAAAACGTGAAACACAAAAAAAAAAAAAATCTAAACTTTTGTGAATATTGACAGAAGCAGCAGAAGGAGCAGATAAAGAATTAATCTTCGGAAAGAAAATTAAATAACGTTACGTACCCTTGACTGAATGAAGCTAATGATGACTTGCGTTTGACAGAGACTGAGAGAGATGCCAAAGCTGGGGAAGAGAGAAAGTGAGTGAGGAGACGAGTGTGTTAACGTACGGTGATTTATAGGAAAAATTTTGACGTACTTGTTATGGTGTTGTTTTAATTATACATGTATACGTATGTGTATGTATATGTATATGTATATATTTTTATTTTAAAACCGACATTCTGAAAAGGAAAAAGAAAAATAAATGCTGTTGGCATTAAAGGTTAAGACGCGCTTTTCACGCTCTAATGATATGAAAAACAAATCTACTCAGAATATATATGGCAGGGATATATATATTGTACAACTTTGATTTACATCAGCATTATATTTTTTTGGCCTTAATTAACAATTGAGGACTATTAAGGAAAGTAGAAGAAAGATTGCATGTATGTCAATTGAGTTGTCCGAATTTAATGAGCGTTTAGTTGCTTTTAAATAATAATAATAATAATCATTATTAAGTATTATGGAATCATAAAAGAAATAAAGTTTTTTTTTTGAGAATATAAAAGAAATAAAGTTAATCCTTAATTTTTCGGTTAAAAAATAAATGCACATCTTACAAATGCGATCGCTTCTCAATATTTTTCAATGAACTAATAGCCCGTTTGGTGTATCTGCTGCCCCACGCCTATAAAAGAGGACAAATTTTCTCCTCAAAGTTGAGCCAAATATGACTTAAAGTGGTCGTGATCGAAAGAATATAAATGAACATGACTATGAGCAATAAGTGCATGCCTTTAAAAAAGTTGTCGCTCTCACTTAATTTTCTGACAAACTCAATGCTGCGCCAAATGGGACTTAAAATGGTCGTGGCTAAAAGAATATAAACAAACATGACTATGAGCAATAAGTGCATGTCTTTAAAAACTGTCGCTCTCGCTTCTCTGACAAACTATAATCGTTTAGAAAGAATAAGTAAAAGCGGAGATGAAAATGAGTAGTTTTAAAATTGTGATTGCTCCCACTCCAATAATTTAAATGGTCTTACTAAAATGAGTAAAACATAAGTCAAAATAAGTGGTAATTACACAAACTAGGTCTTTAAAACAAAAAAACAAAAAAAATGTTAAAATGAAAATTAACTCATTCAATTAAGAAATAAGAGAATTGTCTTTAAGTACGGAAAAATTAATTAAATGAAGAGGTAATTTGATCATACTACCTAAAAAAATAATTTAATGGACGAGGAAATACATAAGAGTGATTAATAATCCATGTAAGAACTAAGAAGCAAGTTGAGTTCTTTAATTATAATGTATTTTATGTAAAATTTATGACAAATATTTTCTATTTTTTCGGTAACATTACATATGATGAGGTAAATTTATATCATTACTCCTCACACATATGCTTTTTTTTTTTTCACATCCTAATAAAGTTTACTAATCAAACCAACTATTGCCGACATATCAATGGCAAGTAATCATTGTACGTATCTGTTTTCATTATTCAATAATTACTGCTGTTGGCGAGTAAATACATAATGGTTTCAGAGGAGTTTAACAATTTTAAATAAACCGGTAAAAGAAAACTGAACCGCCAATTGACAAAAATTCCTTAAGACTGCTGTTGACGTTGACCCCTCGTTCTGCTCTACAATCTCTGTCTCATTGGTTGCAATACCGGTTTAACTATTGGTCCGCCACTGGAGGTGGGTCCTGCGTTGAATGGGCTGGCCCACAATTTATTTTAAACAATTCCCACAACTTAAAATCACGAATCCTGCGACCTTTATTTAAATTTCAGAAAGAGTGGCACGTGCATCATCATCATCATCTTTCTCTTATAAATGCTATTTGAAGGTAGTGATTTGAATGCCTATCCCCTGCCTATGCCCTTGCCTTTACTACCTGCCCTATCATCATCATCATCATCATCATCAAAGAGGAGAACATCATCATCGACATCATCATCATCAGAATCAAGCCTCACCGTCATTGTTGGCATCATCCTTATCATTGGATTGGAACATGATGGCTACTGTTGGTAGCGGTTCGACTTCCGCAACGTGACAGCTACTGCCCATGACTACTGCTGCATGCAACGACTGGTGACTAGTTACTGCTCCACAGGCGACTACTGCGACTATGAAGGAGCTTTGGCAGTGAGGAGTTCTTTTTTTTTTTTACTATTTATATTTTTTAATTCAAATGAGGGTAATTTTAATGGAGGCAAAACAGTCGGTCTTTAAAATGGGAGACTGATCCTAACCGTCCCTTGAAAATCAGTCTCCCATTCCCTATTTTTAATTTGAGGTGAATCCCACAATTTTGATTTTGATTTCCGCTCTTACTTTGTGAAGTAAACGTTGTCAATGATTATAATTCCTCAATTCGGAAAGTAAACACATCATAAAAGAGTATATTCTATGGTTCTATCTACAAGAATGATATATTTATATATTTAAGCTACTAACTGATATCTCATCAATAATTGATTGTCACATGTGAGGTACTAATTAATTTTACAACCTAATTAATGAGTGAGACACAAAATATTGAGTAATACAAGCTATATCGTCTCCTTACGGGATTTTGTTCGTTGCTCACCGCCAAAGTATAATATAATCAATGATCTTCTTAAATAATATTTTACAAACCTTGGACCTTCTTAACAGGCCGAAGCTCAATCAGCCCATTTTACATCAAAAGTTGTGCGTTTTAAACCGAAACATAACATAAAACCAGCTCATTCATCTTTTGCCCTTTTTTCTTTTCTGGCTGACTCAGCCCATTTACATCTCGCTTCTCTCAGCTATTTTATTATTCTTTTAACTCTTTTTTTTGGTTTCAAAAAAAAAGGGAAGAAGGCTGTTAAACCTCATATGTTTAGGGAAAGAGACAAAAAATTCCTTATGTTTCAAAAAACATTCAGATCCCTATTTATTGACTGATTCTGTTTATTTTAATTGAAAAAAATATTTTTTAACATATAATTACTATTATGCCCTTCTAGCGTACAAGTCAATATATTAGCTTATTAATCCTTTCCTTTCATGAAGTTGATGAGCCCGGAGAGTGAAAATGGTGGCTTCTTGACTTTACTTATAAATAGCCTTGGCTAGTTGGCTTGGCTGCCCAAGCGGCAAGACCCTGCCAGAGCGACAACAACACTTTGGTGAATAAGAAGAATTTTCTTTTTTTTTTTTCCTTTCAAAAAAGAAAAAAAAAGTTGAGAATCAAAGAAAACAAACACAAGCTGCTTCGAACTTGAGAAAAATTCTACTTGATTTTTCTTTGTTTCAATTTTATTTATTCATTCGTTTGCTTTTTATTTTTTTTATTCTGAAATTTAATTGCTCTTCGTTTTGGGATTGAGAGATTCTGTTGAATAAGAGTTTGATCAATAGATGTGATGTAGAAGGTGAAGGTACGTTAAAACCAAAACCAAACCACAACAGCAATTGGGTGTGTTTGGCAAAGATCAATTACAGAGGAAAGAAAATGCCCAAAAATCAACTAAAGAGGCTACCAAGAGAAATAACATGGGCCTTGCTAAGGCATTTGCAAGGAAATTTTAACATTAAGAGAAAGGCATGATTCATTTTTAAAGAATAAAGCTCTATTAAACTAACGGCTTTGGTTATGTTACATGATCATATAACATACATGATTCTTCCACAATCGTTGGATTTTCATCCAACGGTTGTAGAAATAACATGATATATTATTTTATATTTCCACAACCATTGGATTTTGATTAAATGGCTGTGAAAAAATTATGTATCTTATATGATAATGTAAGATAACAATCTCCTAAACTAATATATTGACTTGTGAGGAATGCAATGGTTATTATGAGTTAAAAATATATTTTCAATTAAAACAAATAGAATCGGTCAAAAAATAGAGATTTAAATGTCTTTTTTAAAACATTGGAAATTTCTTTATTTCTTCCCCCAAAAGTCTTTGAAAAAATTAAAATCAAAGCAGTCAAAACTGACCAATCAATAATATAAAAACGTTGGAGGTAGGGAAGGGGAGTGGATGCGGTGCCTGGTGGCCGGTTGCTGTCCATTTGCTGGACACAAAGACACGGTTTAGTGGCTGAAATATATTGAACTCATATGTGACGAAGCGAACTGTTGACGATACATACAAAGTGGTCCTTGCAAATGCAATAATTCACCTAATAAGGCTTTAACTACGAATTGGCATTGGCCCCAACACCATCCACAAGTTCATCCATAGCGCTATGTTTTATTTGTTGCTTACTACGAGTTAAAAACAACTTTGATATCGACACATTTGTTCAATTTTATCAGACTCCCATATAAGTCTTAAACTTTATATATATATATATATATAATAGCCTTTAAAATTACATTATTTTTCACATTTCAATTGAGCCTTTTAGATTATATATAAATGAATGGTAAGATTAGATTAATAGCTGTAAAGAACATTCAATAATAACAAAACATAAAAAATAAAAAAAAGCAAGGAAACAAAAGAAGTTTATCATCCATTACCATGGCCATTAACAAGGGGAAGTGCGAGTTTGAATGTTTTTCAAAGAGGGAACAATCAATTTTCATATTTCCTTAAATTCTTATGATGAAACAAACTTTGATTTTATTCGATGATTCTGGTTTGGTAAAAAGTTGTGCAAGAGAGGGGAGGAGAAAAAAATAAAAAAAGTAAAGATGACCTAAGGATCACATGAGGGAGAAAGAAGATAAAAAAAAGTCGCATGAAATATTTAGTACATCTCATTAAATCTTCACCATCCATTTACATATAATCCAAAGGCTCACAAGAAATGTAAAAAGCAATGTAATTTTAAGGGGCCATTGATCTGCCCCTTTATATGTGTTATACATTATAAACTTGTCCTGTATATATTTTTATTACTATAAAGTGATTATAATTTAATAGAATTTTTTTATACACTAATATATTACAATCTTGATATTTACAACCTTGAGGGCATGTGTTCAAGTCTCAGTACAGAGTCAGCGCTGAGACTTGTCTCCCTGTATAATGAGAGTTAGTTAACTCCCCACACTGGGATAGGATCGATTTCCCTCCAATATTAATAGTGAGGGGAAATCTTCCCCTAGTTTAGTGAGGATTGATATTCAGGCTGTGTTGTAATAGAATTACTCACAAAAATCATTAGTTTGACTTAGCTATCATTAGTCCAAGTAATATAAAAATAAAATATACACTTCATTAATCTTATACAATTAGGGATGTACAAATTCATCTTAAAAATCTAAATGTTTGGATTATCTTCAATGTCTTTTTCTCAATGCAATTTCTATAAATATTATATAATGATTTGATAATAACTCTAAAGAATAAATTATTATCTCAAGCAATTTTAAAAAAATATTTTATTCTATTTTAAATCTTTAATGTGACTTTGTATATATTTTTTGTAATGATTTACATAAATAGTTATTATTATGTAAAAAAATTTATTTAAGACGGAAGGTAGAATAACTATAACTTATTAAAATATGAAAAAAAAATTATTCATAATTTGTCTAAATTGAGACTATAATTTTTATGACTACATAAAAATTATTCCTACATGAAGAGTACTGTTATATAGAGATTTTATAACATATGATGATGATGATGATGATTATTATTATTATTATTATTATTATTATTATTAAAAGTTTAAAAAAGTTATATGTTTCAAAAATAATAATAATTTTTTAATTACAAAAATAAAAAGTATAAACACAGGTTTAAAGAGGAAGCGGATACCGACGACGGAGGAAAAGTCGCGTTCGGGATCAAAAGCGTGGCGCCAAATGTCAACACATCAAGCTTAGCGGGAACTTTAAAAGTCTTAATGCATTTCGCTGAGCATATTAGACCTCAAATTCCAAGGCAATAAACGGCCACACGCATGCCACGCTCCGCCGCTAAATTTACGCCACGTGGCTGAGAAAAGACGAATCTCAATGGTTACCTTTCTGACGATATTGTCAATATCTATCTGCGATTCACTCTCATTGGTTCGTGTGTATAAGGAAACAAAAGCTGTCACATGTATCATTATTTAAGTTCTCTAGCCTCTCCTTTTTAATTCATTTTTTAATTAATTTATTGTGCTAATTATTTGTTTGATTAATCTAATAAATTCTTTTATTTTTTTTAATAAGAATAAATTCATTTATCTTAAACATGTGGTTAATACTACTTAAATTAATGCCCCAAATTACATCACGTGAGTGCACATTTGGCTCGTGACGGCTTACGAGCCAGCTTCGAAGTTCCGCCAAATGAACTACACTAGAGTGGCTGAAATGGTATAAATGTTTTTTGTTTTCTGTTTTCTTCCATTTTGGAAAATTGTGCCCTCAGATTCTATAACGTATATGCTTTCTAGCTTTTCCGTTTAGAGCTAACTTTTTTCAAAAGGGAAACGATTGCTATTGATAAATCTGAAAGAGATATAGAATACCGGCAGTGGTCCATGGCAACTAGCCAAATATGAAGAAGATCTCTCTGATAACTGAGAATCAAAGGATCATCAGCGTGATGGGCATGGGGATTTTGAAAGCGCTGGACCACGTTATAAAAGCAGACCCACACAACATATTAAAAAAATAAGGGAATAATTAAGAAGCATGTTATGTTATCCGGAACACATCAGAGTAAAACAACAATCAGCAACTGGGGCTCACATAAATCGTAATTGCATTGCGCCACTTTTGTCATTATCTTACGTCCCCTTAATTAAAAAATTGTGCTTCATGATTCATACATGACACATCTATGATCTATCATCTTTTCCCCTTTTTTAATTAATTATTATTATTATTATTATTTTTAGAGAAAAACTTGATTGACGGACAAACCACTTTATGGCTTTATCACAAAAAAAGCTTTCCATAAAGTTGTTTTCACTAAATTCTCTTACCATCCGTTAGTTGAGTTTGCATTAGAAGTAGAAAAGCCCGGAAAGAAAAATTGAAATAAAGAAAAAAATATAATTTTTTGAAGTAGCTTTATTTTGTATTAATTTTGTTATTTCAAAAAATCAATGTACATATACGCAGAACAAAAACAAGTGTACATAAAAGAAAAATAAGTAAATAAAAGAAAAACGTTATGTAAAAATAAGATAAAAATGAAAAATCAACTTCAGACGAATACGAGACAGGCGTTAATTTAGATTTTAGAGATTCTACTGTCTCTGGCAGACAGGCTGCGCCGTAAAATCCCAAAGCCAGGGCGCAGCCGTTGTAGCCGCGTAAAAATTTCATATGTATTTTATTTCGCCATTTACCCTTAATTTTTATTTTTAAAAAAAATTCATTTTCGGAATTACAAATAAGAAAGAAAATAACGTATTAAACAGGCACTAGTTCGGTGAGATTTTTTTCTTTTTTCTCGTGTTGCTTTTTTGTCTCTCCTCCACTTCTGCTTGCAATAATAACAATGTCTTAGCGGCAACCATCACTAAATTTTCCATTTAAATTTCCACCACCTGCCCCTGCAGATTCCGAAAATTTCTCATTAGTCCTTCTTGGTTCCAAGTAATTATCATCACTTCACCAAAATATCTTCAAAATCTCAGTGCATGTTTAGCTCCGACGGAGATTCTAACAAACACGAGTCTCGACTTACTGAACAAGAAGCGGGATTTCTAAATTTGACGAAATAAAGTCGATTTTTCTTTTTATAATTTAAGTGTTGCTAATTTGTAATTTTCTGGTCCTGTTTTTGGTTCTTGCAAGTTCTATTAGCTAACAACAAAATTTATTTTGGCAGCTCCTGTTTTGGTATATTTAGCCTAAATTACAAGCAGATTTTACTTCCAAAAACAGCCAGGTAATTTGTGTATCTTGCGAGATTTGTTCGCTGAATTGAGATCTGGTTGATTTCTGTTTCTGTTTGGATAAGTACAGCAAACACACTTTCCGATATTTGTATTTGAATTTAATGTACGCGATTGTTATAAAGGCAAGTTTATACAGCAGAATCTCTGGCTGTTTAATGGTATAATTGTTTCCACAAGGTTATGATAATTCCTTTCCTAGAATTCTATAGACTCTTGCGGTTTATTTTATAGTTCCATTGGCATACATCGATTGGCTTGTGAATCTGAACGAATTTTAACTTCGTGAGAACTCAGTGATTGGTTACAGTGTTATTGATAAATATAGGCATGCAAATTTGGGGCTAAAGTCTGATTAGACAGTTAATGTTAGTTTTTTTTTTTTTTTTAACGATAGATAAAAGATCTTTGATGGATTGGTGCTTACGTCTTTTGCCCTCTCAGTCAATTAGATGCAGCATGCTTCTCTAACTGCTCTGCCCTATGATGTCCCTGTTCTTTTTTATTTTTTTCAGGCAAAAATTGGTTTGATACACGAGTGTTATAACTAATAAGCTGACCTAGTTGGTCAATTAGGTGACCTTAACTGTAGTTGGGGAAATTCTAAGCTGAGCAAAGAAATGCTGGCAGCTTGCATTCAGCTGGAATGAAGAACTCGCAGGTTCTATTCTTTTTTTTTTCTTTTTTCTTTTTTATACAGTTTTTGGCTTTCAATATTTTTTTCCCCCTCATTGTTGCTTACAATGATTTTTTTGTTTATCGGATCTTGAGTACAAGATATAGTTCTTAAAGATCTAGATGATTTGAAAACTATTGCTATAAGTTGCCTGAATCGAAATCTAAGTTATTTTTACTCTTTCTATAATATGAAATCAACTAGTCTTGCCTTTCAATCCTTTCTGTGGTGCATTGTTTCTGTTCTTATCTTTATTACGTAAGACCTACTGCTTGTCACTGAGTCGAACAAAATTTACTGGTTTATAGAGCACCCAAGAAATACAATCGTCGACCCAAGTTTCACATGAATCCCAAAGTGACCAACAGAACAACCAAACAACAGAGGCTCCTTTGGCAGATTCTGGTTCAATATCTGCTTCGAGTAATGATAGCAGAAAGGTTTCACGCCAAGATATTGAACTTGTAAGAGTATCTTTTTCTTTCTATATTTGATGTTTTAGTTTGTTTCTTTAATATCTTTATTCGTTTGTTATGATTTATGTAAAATGGTGTTCAGGTCCAGAACTTAATAGAACGGTGTCTACAATTATATATGAATAGAGACGAGGTGGTGAAGACCCTCTTGACTCGTGCAAGGATAGATCCTGGATTTACAACTTTGGGTAGTCTCTTAAACCTCTTTATTCTTGTTTGCTAGCCTACTTCAGTGTATCATTTTATGAATTGTTCATATCATTTAGTTTTCTGCCTTGTCTTTATAATAACGGAATATCAAAATATTAATGGAATAAGCTACCATGAAATATGACCTGGTTTTTCTTTTGAAAGTTGCGGTTAATTAGCTATTCAGAACTGATTTGCATTTTCTTCTTCAAAGTTGAAACAAGGTTTCAATTCTGATAAATCTTTATCATTGTTCTGGTTAATTCAGTGTGGCAGAAGTTGGAAGAAGAAAACGCTGATTTCTTCAGGGCCTATTACATAAGGCTGAAGCTAAAGAAGCAAATCCTTTTATTCAATCATTTGCTTGAGCATCAATATCATCTCATGAAGTATCCAGTACCCCAAAAGGTTCCCCTGGCTCCCATGCAGAATGGGATTCATCCCATGCCCGGTAGGTTCTTCATGATATAAATATACATGGAGAAAATCACCCCTGTTATTTTATAGAAGAAAAAAGTAATTTTTATAATCCAATTCTTTACGTAATTATGGGTGCCAAATGGCACTTAATTTGGTGAAATTCAGTTATTCTATCTTAATTATAATTTAATACTACATCCTTTATTAGAATGCAAATGCTATTCTACTTGAGAATACAAAGAGCATGGTCTCAGCAGTCAATAGCAGCATCTTCTTTTCTTTTAAGCTAAGAATCTTGCATAAACTTAAATGAAACATCATTAGGATTATTTTTTCCTCTGAGGCTGGGCGATTCAAGAGCATGCAACGTTTTTCATTTTTATAACTTCCAAAGTTGCTCTGAGTGGCATTGATATCCTCAACATCTGAACTCAAGAAGATAAGCTGGGAATTTTCTAAAGAGTTGAATATTTTAGTGTTCAAGAATATTTCTTTGAAGGAGTAAATATTCTTATGTATGAATATTTTTATAGGTTTAACAGGTATAGATAGATTAATTTATGGTTGTCATTGCTCCTTTTCACTTTAACATTATTGGTACTCAATGCCACTTGTTTGCAGTGCAGTTAACAACTTACCTATGGGATATCCTGTCCTTCAACAACCTCCAATACCAGCAGCAGGCCAACCCCATCTTGAGTCCATGAGCAGCGGAATCTCAAGCTGTCATGTGGTCAATGGAGTTCCTGCACCAGGCAATTTTCATCCAATACGAATCAATTCTGGGAATGAGTGAGACACTTGACGTCTTAACTTAAATTTCTTATTTAATCAAATTTTCTCCTCTATTTTTCCCCAACTCATGCTAGGCACTCAGATTTTTGTTCTTTGAAATCATTTTGTTCCTGGACAATTTATCTACGGATGTCCTTGTAAGTTTTTCATATAGAAAAGTATGGAGTGCTAAAACAGTATGTGGTCATATTTGAAACACAAGTGAACTGTTATGTCCATTTGATGGCATTGAAAAGTACTCTAGCAAAATATTTGCCTTTTGGAGTGATCATACATGTGTTGTACATGCAGCTTGGTTTTGCCTTCAAAGTGTATAATATTTACAGTATGCTTAATGACACTGGTTTACCTCAATGCTACAAGTGTAAATCTTAATGTTCCTTTTCTTCTTAATCATTGTAACTTTAGCTAAGCAGCTTTCTTTGTTGTAGTATGGTGATGGACACCAGTGCAGCCGAAGTAGCTCCTGTTATTCCCCCTAGCAGTGGCGTGTCGTCCATGTCAGAGATGGCCATGAGTCCAACATCAGTGGCATCTAGTGGTCATTTTCCCTTCACTGCATCAGACATGTCGGGAATGGGTATGGACACGGGTGCACTTGATACAACGTTTACATCTGATGTGGCAAGTACTGTAGGATTGCAGCTTGGACAGGATGGAGGGGCTGGAAACTCCAGAGATTCCCTTAGATCACTTGATCAAATCCAGTGGAATTTCAGTCTCTCAGATTTAACAGCTGATTTGTCAAACTTGGGCGGTAAGTTTTACTTTGGATTCAGTTCAGTTTAGATTTAGTTATGTCTGGTTATAGATATGAAATGCGACTAAATCTCATTTATATTTTAAAAATATTATCATTTTCTTTTTCTATTATGTTTATAATTCTGTAATGATGCTTTGCCATAAATTTGTTTGGCACTTACGCAGATTTAGGAGCTCTTGGAAACTATCCTGGGTCCCCTTTTCTGCCCTCTGATTCAGAAATTTTGCTAGACTCTCCAGAGCAAGACGATATAGGTAATTGGTGTATACCATATGAAATCTTTCTTAAGTTCCTTTATCAAAACTTTGGTGATTAAAAATTTGATCTCTCAGTTATGAATAGTTGGTCACACACTGATACGTTTACCTTCTTTCAGTAGAGGAGTTCTTTGTTGATTCGGTCCCTGGCCCTCCATGCTCTCAGTCAGACGAAGAGAAATCTTAGACTAAGGTGAGGCCAGCTCTTTGAAACTGGTAGGATAGGGCAAGGTCAGATCAATAAAATAAGCATCTGTCATCAGCTTAGTAGGCAGTCTAGCTGTAGTAGTCTAGTCTAGTCTAGTTGACATTAGAATGCAATAGGAAAGTAGCAGTGTTCTCATTAGTTGTTTTTTTTTTTTTGTTGTTGTTTCTTTCAGTTTGTGGATATGGGAATTTTAATAAGTGGAAGAATTGAAGATTAATTTTTTTTTTCTGTTGTTTTTCTTTAAAAGAAAAAAACATGTAGTTTGGATATGCTGGCAAGATCCTTGCTAATTTAACCCTTTTTACCCTCTCCAATGAGGCTGTGATCTAGCTGATGTGCCCAAAATGCAAAGGATTGAATAGTTAACTCTGGAAATAGAGGCGATTTTCATATGTAATGGCAAGTTTGGTCTATGATATTAAATATCCATGGAAGAGAAGTTGATTATGATAGGGTACCAGGGGAACCATCACATAGCGACGAGCCTAATTCGTTTCTCGTCTGTTTGTGCTATTTGGTTTTGTTATAATGAGCTCAGGACAGAAGTCACCGAACCTTCTATCATTGATCATCGTGAAGTTTTACTTGTGCATGTCTAACAATTTGCTTGCGTTTCTCGATTTGATCGAGCATTCTCAACCTGATAGCGGTCAAATTTCATTTCAGAATTTTGAGATATTATCTCCCAAGGGAAAAAAAAAAGAAAAAAGAACTTATGAAAAGCTAGGTCAAAGAGATATGCCCTTTTGGAAATTAACAATTCTGCAATGTGATTATGATTTACGATGCAGGTTTGTATAAGTTGCATTTAGTCATAAGTTATATTTAGTGTAATTTACATCTCATTAAAAATTATGTAAAAGTAACGAATTAGAATGTGGGATTAGGACTTTGTTTTGGCTTATCTTTAGTGTATAAGCTACATTAAATATAATTTAAGAAGACCCTTAGGATGCATATCATGTTGGATTTGGAACCAAAAAGAGATTTGACTTCTGGCAATTCTACCTCACTTTCTGAACACTTTTACAGTCAGGTATGTTAAAAGTAACTTGCCATGAGTCTTGGCTTCTTGATATATATCATATGTTATTTACGAGGTGTGATAAGTGTGCGATTATGCCCACGTAAAGTGGCAAATGCTAAGTTACAATAATTATAACTTACATCTCTTATGTGAACCACACAAATTGTTGGTTCTATAATTTTATGTGGTTCACATGAGAGGTGTAAGTTATAACCATGTAAAGTTATTATTATGGGAATTAAGTTGTGGATGTTACAATCCCCAATGACAGCTTGAGACGCACACGGTCGCGTACTATGAAGTACGTGACTACATTATTAATTTTGTGAAGTGCAGTGAAGGGACCCATGCGTTTTCATTTACATTTTCTGGAATAAGGGTAAGGGCCAGATTAGAAATGTTGTATTTTTTAAAATAATTATTGTTAGTTGTGTTATGTAAATAATTAGTTATGGAGAAAATTAATTAAGTATTTGATAAATTTTATTTTTAAAAATACTGTAATTTTTTAAAGTAATTATTGGTGTTTGGTAAATTTTATTATTAAACTGTTGTGAGAAAACAAATAATTAATAAAATGTACATAATGTAGGATGAGATTTATTTACACATGTAGAAACATGTACATGCAATATTTTTAAATTTTTATTATAATAATTTTAACTAACAATAAAATTTATACTATATTGCCGTATAGAGAACTTTTGATGTAATGTAAAATATAAAGAAGAAATAGGGTAAACGAAAGGAATGCATGAATTAAAATAAAAAATTATTAAAATATTGATTTTGTTTCCAATTTAAATAAGAATAATTTTGGGTTTAGGTAATAATTGTAAGGATATTTATGAGATTTTATTGAAGGAGAAAATTGATTCTCAAAAACAGAATTTAAAAGTTATTTCTTTTTTGCTTTTTAAAATTAGTTGTAGGGTGGTTGATTTTGACAAAAATGATTTTGATTTTTTTTTATCAAACACTAAAATTAACTTTTAAATTTTTAAAATCACTTTTAAGCTTCTAAAAAACAATCCCAAACAGATCCTAATGATAAATCAATCAAAGGTAGAGAAGCTGTTAATTGGGTCCGATAATTACTTTTATGCTGTGTTTACTTGCTGGAGTGGGAGTGAGGAGTGTGGATTCCTCCCACTCCAGCGTTTACTTCCTCTAAACGAGAAGGGAGTGGGAATCCCACTCCGTGGGCCCCACTCATTTTTGGAGTGGGGAGTGGGAGTGGGAATCCACTCCCACCTCTTCCTTTTTTACCCTTTTATTTTTTTTTAATTTAATTTAATTTAATATTTTATAATTAATAAAATAAAATAAATATTATTATATTTATTTGAATAATATTATTATATTTATTTGAATAATATTATTATATTTATTTGAATAATATTATTATATTTATTTGAATAATATTATTATATTTATTTGAATAATATTATTATATTTAACTAAATAATAATTTGCATTGATTCTAAGTTAAAATTATTTTAAAATAATATTATTATATTAATAGAGAATTAATAAATATAATATTATTATATTTATTTTAAAAATAATAGTACTATATTTATTTAATATTAATAATAATAAATAGTTTATTCTAAGAAAATATTAATTTTGTACTAAATAATATTATATTATTATTTTATATAATAATAAATTTAATATAATTATATTAAATAAAATAAAATAAGGTTTCATTTTGTATTAAAATTAATAATTTATTGTTCATAATTAAGAATATTAATAATTATAATAAATTTACAAATATAATAAAATAAATATTATTCATTAAATATATTTTTTATTAGTTTTGTAATTAAAAACTATAATTCTTTAAATAAGGATAAAATTGTAATTTAAAACTATTTACTCCCAATCCAAGACAAAGTAAACACATAAATTGGATTCTGATCTCTATTCCATACTTCCATTCCAGTGTAAGTAAACAACATACTCCCACTCCCACTCCACACTCCCAATCTTAAGATTCCCACTCCACAGAATTCCCAATCCAATTCAAAAAGTAAACGCTACCTTATTCTATTTTACTGTCATTATTGTGGTGTGTGCCAGAAGAATATCTGAATACATGGCACTGAAAAGTAAATCGAGAAAGAAAACAACGATGTTATTTACCCCGAGTTAAATCTCAGGTCAAACCCCGAAACTAATACAAACGACGCCGTTTTAATTTTTTTTTTCTCTTTCATTCTCCCTAAAACGACGCTGTTTTGGCTTAGTTAAGGTAAAAACAACGGCAGCCCCAAATTCCTTTCTCTTCCTCTTCGCCTCACAACCATTCTTTTATTTCTCTGTAAAACAACTGCTTTCTCT
Source organism: Citrus cavaleriei (assembly GCA_030448935.1). Lineage (NCBI taxonomy): Eukaryota > Viridiplantae > Streptophyta > Magnoliopsida > Sapindales > Rutaceae > Citrus > Citrus cavaleriei. The sequence goes on from JAUJEM010000374.1 coordinate 101,068, forward strand.
TTCCCTTCGTTTCACAGCTATTCGCCTTCTATTTCTCCGTAAAACTATGAAGAGAATGTCGTTGTATTTGAAAAATTGAAAGGCAAGAAGAGAAGCCATTTCTTAAGAACTCAGGAACATTCAACCCTTGGGAGATGCGTGGGTTTCTTAATTTTTGACCAACCACCTGATTGATGACTCTGATGCTGAGCTCATTCACCTGACCTGGCAATTGCTCTTGAACTTAAATCAAATGTGTTCCATATGCTAAGAATTTGATCTCTAAATCACTGGCAAACTCTTGCACAGCTCTGCCTGCTACGTACTCTTCAATCCTTGGAAAATTTTGAGGAACTAGTCTTTACCACCCACCATTAGTAGCACTTGAACTTTCAACTTTTGGGATGCTGATTGTGCACATGGTGTGAAGCAATAGAAAATTATAGCCGAGGCCTAGGCACAACTTCAAGCAAAATTGTTTAGTGATATTAGAATTGTTCTTTTTCTTTTCTTATCTTGTATAAGGCAAGCTTGGTTTTGAGCTGTTTACAATCCAGTCCTGGCAGCCACCATCACGCAGGGTTCCATCACGCATAACCAGCCGTTGGCACCACCACCACCGACAGCCATCACGCCTGGCAGCCACCTTGTTCAAGCTTTCTTTTTTGCCTTATTTAAGCCAAATCGGTTAAGGGTTTTGCCAAATTGGTTTTGTCATTGATATTCTTGAAAGCGGTTTTGTCTAAGTTAAATTGGTTTTGTGGCTGAAATGAAGATGAAGAGAGAGCAATTGGGGTTGATGTTAACTAAACAAAACGGCGTCGTTTTAAGGTGAATAAAAAAAAAAGATGAAACGGCGTCGCTTGAATTAGTTTCAGAGTTTGACCCGGGGTAAATAACATTTTTCCAGAAAGAAATGCCACGGCAAATATCCCTATTGATGGTCAAAGTATCTTTGCATCATGAGCAAAAGAGTCACAATCGTTGTCCCGCCATGCCTGCGCATAGACCAAATTAGATAAAGACTCTCTACCGTGTGCATGCATCTCTATGTGTGTGTATAGGAGAAAGTTCCCTTTATATAATTTTTTTACTCATCATATTCATTTAATCCACTGGAGATGAGTAAAGATATAAATATTATTTTTATCTTTAAATTCCAAGAGCATGGCAACAGGTTATTGAAATGAGATTTTATTATTTTTTTAAAGAGTCACATCAATAAAAAAAAGGGAGCTTCTACCTTACGTTTAACGTAAGGTACAATCCTCTCTACAGCAATAGGTCCCATTAGGACTCTAAAAAAAGGATTGTACCTTAGGTAAGGTAGGCAAACCCTAAAAAAAATTAACAAGACTATTCAAATGAGATTTTTTAAATAAAATTGTACATCTCTCTCTTCAATGTCCTTTTCTTTAATATTGAAGAAAGAAAAATACAATCTTATTTAAAGATATTTATTTAAAAAGCTTTCTGAAGTCTTTAATTTAGTATTATATTATTTTTTATGTCATTATTCTTAAAGAGAGAGAAGTATTATAATAGTTATTATTTTTGTAAAGGAAAAATTTAAATAAAAATAATACAAACGTATTTTTTTTATTTGTAAGGTTTGTTGGGAGGTGACTTATTATTTTTTCACTCTTTTGTTTTTCATATAAGTAAGTAAATAAATATTTGAAGAGTTAAATTAGAAGGCTCTTTTAATAAAGATTCTTCAAATGAGACTATACTTCTCATTTGAATCTTATTTAAAAAACCACATCAACATAAAGGTTTCAAAAAATTATTCAAATAAGATTATCATTCTTTCTATTCAATATTAAAAAGTGACTTCTTCATCCTTAATTAGTATTATATTATTTTTTATCTCATTATTGTTGAAGAAAGAGAAGTACTATAATTGTTATTATTTTGATTGAGAAAACAAATTGATTAAAATAACATATACTTGCTTTTATTTGAAAAGTCATTAGAGAAAAATTATATTTTTTAGATAAGTGAGCAAATAAACATTTGAAGAGTACAATTAAAAGAGTCTTTGATTATGCTTATCAGTGGATTCAATGGATAAATAATGAAATTTTAAATTTATCTTTTTACTTAAACATTTGATATAAATTTTGAGTAATTAATTTCATGTAATATAATTAGTAGGTGAATTGATTATTAAACGTTATTTTTTAATTTAAATATCTATCATCACTCAAATTTCGTACTAAATTGTTAAGCTAAAATAGCCCCAATTTTGTAAGCATATATTATTACTCATATTTCATAAAGTCATAAGATTTTCCCTTTTCTGCATAGAGCATTATTAGAAGACTCATCAATATGAGAGATAAGGACAATAATTTTTGGAGAGTCTTTTAAAGCTTTAAATCAAGTATTATATATTTTATCTCATTATTCTTGAAGAGAGAGAAGTGTGCTAATATTTTTGTAGAAGAAAGTTTAATTAAAGTAATATAAATTTATTATAACTGGAAGAAGCTTTTGGGAGATGATTTACTAACTTGAAGAGTCATGTCAACAAAAGAAATTCCAAAAGATTTTTCAAATAAGATTTTACTACTTATTTGAAAAGCTATATATATATATATAAAAGAGTTTCCAAAAACTTTTCAAATGAGATTCTTTAAATAAATTTGTCATTCTCTCTATGTGACTCTAAGATTGTTATGATTCTTGAAGAGAGAGAGAAGTGTTATAATTGTTATTTTTTTGGTGAAGTAAAAATTTTGATTAAAATAATATAAGCTTATTTTTATTTAAAAAATCTTTTGAAAGATGACTTATTTTTTACTTTTTTATTTACCGCATGAATAAAAAAGTAAGTGTTTAAAAAGTTAAATTAGAAGAACTTTTTAGCGATGCTTTACTATTAATCATTATTACTTTGTAGTTATTAATATCTTATTTATTTTTGCATTTGATTCACTCAATTGGTACAACACGAGAGCACGGATGGCCAACTCACCTAATTCTAAATTTGATTTAATACTTATATATATATATATATATATATATATATATATATATAATTATATATATATATATATATATATATATATAATAAATAACAGTTAGGCTACTAGAAGTCCAGCATTACAGGATTCTGGGATTCCATTGCAACAATAACTTTCAGCTTTTCCACATTTGGTCTGTTTGCCAACTGCTTTCATTTCTTACTTCACCCGTTTAAAATATTTTGTTAAAATTCAAGAAAATCATTTTATATTTATCTGGTTACGATTTTAGACTTTATTAAAGTTAAAAAAAAATTATTATACCCTATGATGTAATATTATACTATATGGTGGAATAATTTTTTCAAACTTTAACAGAGCCCAAAATCTTAAATTGGATAATTTCTATTATTAACAATACCAAATACATTCTCCTCTTCATTTCTTCAAACTTTTAGCGATTTCATAAACTTCGAAGTTCAATTTATTTTTTAAAGATGATTTTTATTTTTTTTTTCAAATGCTTGAGGCATTTGATAATAAATCTCTTTATCATAGACTAGTACTTAATTGAGTGAAACAACTCGTACATCATATTTTGAGTTAAGAGTTTGAATCTAATAGTATTTTTCATGAGAGTAAATATTTTATTAATATTTCAATGTTAAGCTTCAATTAGATCCACATTGATGTTGGTTTCAATAGATCTTTGACAAATATATTTTTAAGCTGAGTTTCAACTATAATACTTAAAGGTAAAATTCTAAATTTATATTCTAGTGTGTGATGCCATAATATTAGGGATGACAATGGGGTGAGGTGGGGGTGGGGAGGCCTACCTCCATTCCCCACCCCATTCCCTAATAAATTTAGTGAGGTGGGGATAGCCGGATGGGGAATCCCTATGTGGGCAATGATTTCCCCATCCCCACCTCATTCCCTATTTACTTATTTTATAGTACGTATAAATACGTAATTTTAGTAAATTAAAATTAGAGACTTAAAATAAAATCATTACCATATTATAAAGTATTTAAATTATTTTAAAAAAATCTCTAAAAGTTTGAAATAATATCTTAAAATGCTATCAAAACTGAAAAATGTTTGAAGAGAACAACACCTTAAAAGAGAAAAGAAAACATAACAATATTTTAGAGTTAAAAAAATTATATTATAGGATTTTCTTTTATTCATATTATGTTTATATTACATAAATAAATAAAAATTATTAATTGACATTATAGTTGATAAAATAAAATTTATTAAATAAGAATTAAAAACATATTTATATATAATGGGGATTGGGGTTGGGGTTGGGGTTGGGGTTGGGGTTGGGGTTGGGTGTGAAGTACAAAACCAAACCTTACCTGTTAAGAATTTAAAGATTATTTTCTCCCACTCCCACCACATTTTTCAAAAATTATTTAAAATTTTTTTAATTTACGGTGGGGCTCCAAATGCGTAGAGAATTTTACCATCCACACGTTATATTTTGTTTTTCTGGTTTACTTTGTGATGCCGTATAAGGAATGAATTACTTTATTCTTTTTTCTCAAAATAATTGAATCCCTAATAAGGAATGAACTTTATTATTTATGTTAAAAATAGATTTTATTATGCAAAAAAAAAATCATCTAAACCACAGGAGCTGATATTTGTAAACCCATCAATGAGTCAACCACCCGGTGGGACCGCACTTTAAGTCAAAGGAGCCCGCGAGGGCCCACATTATGTCAGAAACAATTTCTTGGAGGCTCGCGGGCAGGACTTGACTCTTCCGAAGTGGACTCCGTCTTTTACCTTTTCCTGGTTTTGAAATAATAACACAGAAGCCCCTACATTTGATATTTTATCAATTTATATCAAAGATATCCCTATTCTGCAATCAAACCTAAATTACCTTACCTTATTTAATTTTAACTTCCGCAAATCACGATACAAAGAATAATTTCTGTAACATTATAGTTATTGGTCATTTTAAGAAAAATAAAAAACACCAGTAAATTTCTATTAGTGGTTAGTGTTTTTAATAATATTGATGATGTCAATTTAAAGTAGAATGAAAAAGTAAAATAGGAGTAGATTTTTCTTTAATATTAGTAGTGAAAATAAATTTTCGAGTCAGTCTAAGTAGACTTTTGAATTGTATATTACATATATTTAAGATTCTTCAATAGATCATTAACAGTGTAACACACATTTGCATTGTAATCATTCGAAAAAAGAAAAATATTAAGGATCTATTTTATACAAATGTACGGACTTTACCCTCATTCGAATAAATAGAAAGATTCTGATACCCAAAGGTTATTACCCCTTAATGTGTTTCCCTCTCTTTGAGAACGGAGCCAGTAACTGTCATTAGAGGCTTGCACTCGCTCCACGAACTTTCTTCTTCGTTACCAGTCGAAATAATTTCAGTTTTTTTCCCAAATATCTAACCCATTTCTTCTACTCCCCATCGGTCGTTAGAACAACAGGTACGTAAAAGCAACGCCAACAATTCTTTCTTCTTATGTTTATTCGATTTCTGTTTGGATCATAAGAAAACTTTGTGACCAAGAAACCACCGTTTCATAAAGCCAGAGACCTTACTTCTTGGTTTTCTGGGTTTTTTTTACTTAAATAAATTTTCATGTGTTACTTTGTTCATTATCTTTGAAAACTAAACCTGTAAATATTTGACTGTTTTCCAGTTTGTTTTTTAAACTTAAAACTTTTGGTTGTTTTCTCTGTATTTGTGTTCGATTTGTCGCTTGAAATGGAAAAAAAAAAGGGAAACATATTTAAGTGCTATATATATATTTTTTATTCTCATAACAACAATTGTTAGGTATGAAGTAGATAGTGATCAAGGCATAATTATAAATTTGATAATGCAACTATTGGTATACGTCAATTGACCAATTCTTTTATAATCATCAGAATATATATTTCACAAATAGTTATACCTATTGCATACATTAGTCTTAGTTTACTAGATTTAATATATAAAGTTGAACTTTTGCAGGCTTGGACTTTAAGATCAGAAGGAAGTTATGAATGCCGAGAGAGTTAAATTTGTAAGGTTAGTTCCTTTTGCCCTTCAAATTTCTCTTTTTTTTTTCCCTCCTTTTTTTGTTAAATGACCAATCTTGACTTATGCATGTCAAAATCGTTCTTCGTTTCCTATAATGAATGTACGAATTTTCATTATGAATTACAAATTTGTACCGTAATCAATTTATGTTTGTTCTCTTTCTCATATTCTTTTTCTGGGCTTGCCTCCTATTGATGAATTGGTTGAGGGAATTTGCTATGTCTATTGTTTTGTCCAGGTTTGACGATTGGAGTTCAGAGAATTCTTATTCAGAACAGAAACCATCCAATGATGATGGATTTTATCCAAGAGTAATGAGACCAACTCTAAGTGCCGTTATGGATAGTATTCGGAGAGGATATGAAATGGGTTCAGAAAGAATTAAAAGCTGGAAGAAGCCATTGAGCTTTCGTTCCCATGTTATGCAATCTGAAAAAAAATCTGTCTCTGAGAAGAGAATTCTCGACCCACAAGGTCCATTTCTTCAGTGGTGGAACAAAATATTTGTGCTCTCTTGTGTAATTGCATTGTCAATAGATCCATTGTTCTTTTACATGCCAGTGATTGATGGCAAAAAGAAATGCCTTGGTTTGGATAAGACTTTGGAAATTACTGCTTGTGTCCTTCGTTCATTCATTGATACCTTTTATATACTACGCATAATCTTTCAATTCCGCACTGGGTTTATTGCCCGTTCTTCTCGAGTATTTGGAAGGGGTGAGTTGGTTGATGATCCTAAGGCTATAGCCAAAAGATACTTAATGTCATACTTCATTGTTGACGTCCTTGCCATTCTTCCTCTACCACAGGTTTGTGTCCTTCCCTTATTACGAATTCATTTGTTTAATAGTTGGCATTTCATTTAGTTTTGCAATTTATAACAATGATTCCTGTTTGATCTTTTCCAGCTGGTAGTTTTAATTATCGTCCCTGCAGTGAAAGGCCCAGTTCCATTGGTGGCAAAGGAGATGTTGAAAACTATTATTTTCTGCCAGTATGTTCCAAGAATTGCTCGGATTTATCCACTGTACAATGATGTAAAAAGAACTTCTGGCATACTCACTGAAACGGCATGGGCTGGAGCTGCTTTAAATCTCTTTCTTTATATGCTAGCCAGTCATGTAAGTTGTTGCTTGTGATATATGTTTCTGTGACACCTTTATAAGCAACCGAATGGATTTTTCTGATTGTTGAACAAAATGTGACATGTAGATATTTGGGGCTTTTTGGTACTTGTACTCCATAGAACGGCAAGATAGTTGCTGGCGTGATGTATGTCGGAAGTTGAGTGATACGAGTAATTGTATTACGGATTTGTACTGTGGAGAAATCCATGGATCGAATAATACACTTCTGCACAGTTCATGTCCGTTTATAAGTCCAGATGAGATAAAGGATTCATCGATGTTCAACTTTGGAATATCTATCGATGCTCTCCAATCAAGGGTGGTGGAGGAACATGATTTTCCGAAGAAATTCTTTTACTGCTTTTGGTGGGGTCTGCGTAATCTTAGGTTAGTATGCACATATGATATGTAAGAAAGGTTTATTTGAAATGTTCTTCTGACTTGCTCTATCTTACAGTTCCCTGGGCCAAAATCTCAAAACAAGCACTTTTGTTGGGGAGGTTTTCTTTGCCATCTTCATATCCATTTCGGGATTGGTTTTATTTGCCTTACTTATAGGCAACATGCAGGTAACAAATTCTTTTTTGAAATAATGTTGTAAGCATATACGCTGATCAGATATAAGCTAAACTCTCCTTGCTCGTCTACTTTTCATTTAGATTGTCTAAAACGTCCATGTAATAGTATGACGTCTTTAAATTATTCTGTCAGTAGTGTTCTCATTACTGAGATTATGCTCTGCTCTTTTGATTTGTTGCATAATTTCATGGACAAAAGAACACAAAATGGGTATTTTCATTCCAACATTTCTAAATGAAACCTGCCATGGTGCGTGATTTGATGAACTGCTAATCATCGTTTCTTCTTCTGCTTTTGCAGAAATATCTGGAATCTACAACTGTAAGATTAGAGGAAATGAGAGTGAAAAGGCAAGATGCAGAACAGTGGATGTCCCACCGTATGCTCCCCGAAAATCTGAGGGACAGAATTAGGCGGTATGAACAGTATAAATGGCAAGAAACAAGAGGTGTTGAGGAAGAGGGTTTGCTTCGTAATCTCCCTAAAGATCTCAGAAGAGATATTAAGCGCCATCTTTGCTGGGATCTCCTAATGAGGGTGAGTACTTTGCTTAACCTTGTACTTAATTTTCACTCAGAAAGCAGAAGGTTAAATTGTTTCCACCACCTAACTCTTAGGTGCCAATGTTTGAGAAAATGGATGATCAATTGTTGGATGCAATGTGTGATCACCTCAAGCCAGTTCTTTACACAGAGAAGAGCTTCATTGTTCGTGAGGGTGATCCAGTTGAGGAGATGCTTTTTGTTATGAGAGGCAATCTAGTGAGTACGACCACTTATGGTGGAAGAACCGGTTTCTTTAATGCTGTTTATCTCAAGGCTGGTGACTTCTGTGGAGAAGCACTCCTTACATGGGCATTGGATCCTCAATCATCTTCCAATCGTCCTCTTTCAACTAGGGACCTGCAAGCTTTAACAGAGGTTGAAGCTTTTTCTCTCATGGCTGATGACTTGAAGTCTGTTGCCTCTCAGTTTCGGCGTCTTCATAGCAAGCAGCTTCAGCACGCTTTCAGGCAAGTCTTTTTTGAATTTATTGCATAAATGACCGTTATAGCAGAGATGTTATAAAATATAATTACTATATATGGTTGCACACTTCACTTATTGGGGGAAGGTTTCAGGTTCCACTCGGTGCAGTGGAGGACATGGGCAGCATGCTTTATACAAGCAGCATGGCGCCGGCACAGTAAGAAGAAGCTTGCTCAATCCTTACAAGAAGCTGAAGACAGGCTGCAAGATGCTTTGGCAACAGAGGCTGGGGCTTTAACGAGCCTTGGTGCCACCATGTATGCGTCAAAATTTGCTACCAATCTATTACACCCGTTGCGGTTGCGGCAGAATAGTTCCAGTGGCACTAGATTGCCGCAGAGATTACTGCCTCCACTAATTCCTCAGAAACCAGCAGAGCCTGACTTCACTGCCAAAGATTGAGAATGAGGTGTACCTGTTGTAGAGAAAAGATTTTAGTGATTTGACCCAAATGCAGTGTGTACATAATAACAATAACATCTGCCCTGCTACTACAGATGTGCTTTAATGTGCTCTTGCAGAGGAAGCTATCTTAGATAATTAATGGGGCAAATCCAGTCACATACTAGGTCTTAATTTATTAGTTTTCGAACAAACAGTATCTCAAATAATGCCAGCTAAAAGAGAATGAATTTTGTGTGCCTGTTTTGGTTCTATTTTCTCCCTCCAAAATAAAAAAAACATGAAGAAGAGCAACTGTGGATTACATACCTCGAAGAAAGGCTCAAGTCAAAGGGTCGAATCCCTTTGGTCAACGAACAAAAAAGTCCCTCCCTTGATGTGTTCCTCAACAGTTATTTCTGGAATATCTAACGACTTGTTCTCTTGACCACTGAAGGAAGGAAGTGGATAAACACGGCAAGGCTTGTTACAAAAGAAAATGTACTCCCGCTGTCCATATACAAAGGAAAAATGGGATACATTCTTAATTACCGTGCACGTTGGGAAATCAGACTTAACCAATTTATATAATAAATTGAATATTCCAACCACTAACTTGTCAACATCCTACATTTATTTAGTTATCCATATAAGCGAGCGAGCCAGTGGCAAAGCAATGCCTGCAATTATTTGTTTCAACCAATATCTCAAATAGGTATCCAGGCATAAAATATTAGATAGATTTACGAAAACTTCAGCAATTTCAAAACCAAATGCTGCAGCTACGAAGCAATAAATCTTGTGCGCCTGTTTTGGTTCCTTTTTCTCCTTCCAATAATCAATCGCAAGTGGAATTTTTCTCTGAGTGTATAAAGCGGCATGCACATTTTCCCTGTACCTTCAATCAGTAACGAATGATTTGTCGCTCAAATCAAATCTTTAAACCAAAAACATGGAATTATTTGGATCAAAGTGGTGAAAAAAGTCTTCCATTTCTTTATGGCAGATCCAGCTCGGCTTAACAGTAAAATTTTGAATTTTCTTTAATATACAAATGTTATGTACTGAATTACACAATATAAATTGAAAATTATCCCTACACTAATTAAAATTCACCAAATTGCATGTCATGATATATACCTATATATTTACTCCTTTGTATTCTAGCTTTTACTATAAATGATCTAGTCACCCACAACATCTCTAAGATCCTTACACATTTATTATATTTTTATTATAATTTGTATTTTTTAAAAGCAAATCATAATTTTCTAATTTTCTTCTCTAGTTCTTGTTGAGAGAGACTTAAAGATAAGATTTCCAAGTATTGATAAAAGACTAGTCTTTTAGGTGGAGTGACAGTACCACCTTATAAACCCAAGTATCTCCCTTTTACTAGCCAATGTGGGACACAACTCAACAGTTCAATATTTAATTTAAAAATCTTTTTTTTTTTAACTCATATCTAAATTTGTTATTGCGCCACTCTCTAATTTTACAATGTTAGCTTACTATCTAGTTTCTTTGTTTAATTTTTCATCAAGTATTGTATCCTTTTTTTTTGGTTTTTCAAAAGTTTGGATGAAGATGAGGAATCTCATCCACTAAACAACAATATTTGCTTATATCGTTTCGTTATTTGAACTCCAGTGATGGTGAGTGCAAACTGCATCTGTGACCAACCGAACTACACCCAAAAGGCAACCAATATTTTATCCTTTAAGAAGTCAAAAATAAAAATATATAATCAAAATTTATTCTTGCAGCCTCCTAACGAAAGTTTTCAGGTTGCGCCCCGGATCATGAGTTACGGCCCCCTTCATTTCTGAGGCATGCGCTATAAATAGCCCCAAGGGCCACCCCGCAGAGACTACGAACCCCACCGAACTCGTCCGCCTCCCGATCTCGCCCATGGTCCCCCCCGGGGCATGAACCGCCCCCCGGGGGACGGAACCGGCCAAACCGGCAAAACCGCCCCGATCATGCCCATTTTTCGGCGTTCAAACCGCCGCGCGGCTACCCCCCCATCCCGATGCCCCCGGACCCCGGGTCCCGTGGGACCTGACGGAAACGGAATCGGATGCCCGGATCATGAGATACGGCCAAAACCGTCAAAACCTACTGAGCGCACCCCGAACATGCCCATTTTTCGGCGTTCAAACCGCGTGACTACCCCCCATCCGTCCCGGAACCCTGGTCGTAGGGTGGGACTGGAAGCTGTGAATCGGAGGCCGGATCATGAGATCACGGCCCCTTCTTTGCGGCCCCAGGGCGATGCGTTCTCTTGGGCCCACATGCCCATTTTGGTGAACCCGGACTCCGTCAGCCTCCCGATCCCACCTCGCGGTCCCCAGGGCATGAACCGCGGAAGCCGTGGCCAAGCTGCAAACCGCCCGATCATGCCCATTTTCTGGGCGTTCAAACCGTGCCACACGCAGCTACCCCCATCCCGTGCCCCGGACCCACCGTCCCGTCAGGACTGTGATCCGGAATCGGATCCCCGGATCATGAGATTCGGCCAAAACCGTCAAAACCTACTGATCGCACACCGAACATGCCCATTTTGGCGTTTTCAGAGCCATGTGTGGCTACCCCCATCCGTCGCGAGGAACCCTGGTCCGTGGGACGGGATGGAAACGGGAATGGGAGGCCGGATCATGAGTTACGGCCCTTCTTTGCCAGCCGAGGCCGTGCGTTTTAGCCCGGGCCACCCCGGTACCGGCCGCACCCGCCGAACCCCACCGAACTCGTCCGACGCCTCCCTATCCCGCCACGCGGTCCCCCCGGCATGCCACCGGGCCGGGCCAAACCCGGCAACTGCAAAAACCGCCCGATCAGCGCCCATTTTTCGATTTCAACCACAAGGCGGCTACCACCATCGATGCCGGACCCCAGTCACGTGGGACCTGACGGAAACGGAATCGAATGCCCGGATCATGAGATACGGCAAAAACATACAAAACCTCCTGGGCGCACCCCGAACATGCCCAATTTTAGGCGTTCAAACCGCCGCGCGGCTACCCCCACATCCCGATGCCCCCGGAACCCTGGTCAGTGGGACTGTGGAAACGGAATCGGAGGCCAGGATCATGATTACGGCCCCCTGCTGCGGCCCCGAGGCCGAGTGCGCTATAGCCCCCCTGACCACCCCCCAGCCTGCCGCACCCGCACGAACCCCACCGGAATCGTCCGCCGCCTCCCGATCCGCCCGAGGTCCCCCGGAGCATGAACTGCCGCTTGGGGCTGAACCAAACTGCAAAAACCGCCCGATCATGCCCATCTTTCGGCGTTCAAACTGCCGCACGGCTACCCCCATCCGTGCCGGACCCCAGTCCCCGTGGGACTCCGACGAAGCAATCGGATGTCCGGATCATGAGATACGGCCAAAACCGTCAAAACCTCTGCGCACCCGAACATGCCCATTTTTTGGCGTTGAAAACCTTGTAGCTAGCTACCCCCATCCGTGCCAGGACCACTGGTCCGTGGGACTGTGAAACGAATCGGAGGCCCAGATCATGGTTACGATTACGGCCCCTTCTTTGCGGCCCGAACCCCGAACTCGTCAGCGCCTCCCGATCCCTTGTAGTCCCGGGGCATGAACCGCCCAGGGGGTCAACCCGGCAACCCGGCAAAACCCCGATCATGCCCATTTTTGGCGTTCAAACCATGCCGCGGCTACCCCATCCGTGCCCGGACCCCACAGTCACCCGTGGGACAGCGGAAACGGAATCGGATAGGATCATGAGATACGGCCAAACCAGTCAAAACCTCCGAGCGCACCCAACATGCCCATTTTTCGCGTTCAAACCGCCAGCCAGCTACCCCTCATCCCGATGCCCGGAACCCCAGTCCCGTGGGGACTGTGAAAGCGGAATCGGAGGTGGGATCATGAGTTACTACCCCTTCTTTGCGGCCCGAGGGCATGCGCTCTCGCTTCCCCGACACACCCCGGCCCGGCCCGCACCCGCCGAACCCCACTGGACAAATCCGCCGCCTCCCGATCCGCCCGAGTCCCCGAGAGCATGAACCGCCCCGGGGCCGAAAGCCAAACCCGCCCCCGATCATGCCCATTTTTCGGGCGTTCAGGCCGCGCGGCTACCCCATCCGTGCCGGACCCCTGGTCAGTGGGACTGACGAAAGCGAATCGGATGCAGGATCATGAGATACTGCTAAAACCGTCAAAACCTCTGCCAGCACCCGAAGATGCCCATTTTTGGGCGTTCAAACCTCATGTGACTACCCCATCCCCCGTGCCAGGAACCACGGTCCGTGGGACTTTTGTGAGCAGAATCGGAGGCCGGATCATGAGTTCGGCCCCTTCTTTGCGAGCCCCAGGTCCGTGCGCTATAGCCAGGCCACCCCACCGCCGCTGCCGAACCCCACCGAACCGTCCGCTGCCTCCCGATCCGCCCATGCGGTCCCTGGGCATGAACCGCCCGGGGCTGAACCCGGCCATTGGCAAAACCGCCCGATCATGCCCATTTTCGGCGTTTCAAATCCGGCCGCGACTACCCCCATCCGATGCCCACGGAACCCTGGTCCGGTGGGACTGACTTGAACGGGAATCGAGGCCCGGATCATGAATTACTGCCCTTCTCACCGGGCCGCGTTATAGCCCGGGCCCACCCAGTTGGCCGCTACGCACCCGCTCGAACCAGCCATCAACTCGCCGCCTCCCGATCCGCCTCGCGGTCCCTGGGCATGAACTGTGACAGGAGCTTAAACTGCTAGCGGCAGAATGCGCCACGATCATGCCCATTTTCGGCGTTCAATCCGCCGCGCGGCTACCCCCATCCC
>JAUJEM010000375.1:0-75542 GCA_030448935.1 Citrus cavaleriei
AAGTCTCGAGCTATTCCGAGTCCGGCGGACGAAGTTGGCCGTCCCCACCCCCCAAGGCTATAGCCCACCCGTTTTTGTGGCCTTTTTCCGCTGCACGAACTTGGCGCCCCGGTCTTCGGGCGGGTATTTTTGGGCGCGGCTATGACCGCGGCCTATTTTTGGCACACGGAGGCGCATCGCAAAGTCTCGCGCCATTCCGAGTCCGGCGGACGAAGTGGGCCGGCCCCACCCCCCCAAGGCTATAGTCCACCCGTTTTTGTGGCCTTTTACCGCTGGACGAACTTGGCGACCCGGCATTCGGGCGGGTAATTTTGGGGGCGGCTGTGCCCGCGGCCTATTTTTGGTACACGGAGGCGCCTCGTAAAGTCTCGCGCCATTCCGAGTCCGACGGACGAAGTGGGCCGGCCCCACCCCCCAAGGCTATAGTCCACCCGTTTTTGTTGCCTTTTACCGCTGGACGAACTTGGCGCCCCGGCCTTCGGGCGGGTATTTTTGGGCGCGGCTGTGTCCGCGGCCTATTTTTGGCACATGGAGACACCTCGCAAAGTCTCGCGCCATTCCGAGTCCGGCGGACGAAGTTGGCCAGCCCCACCCCCCAAGGCTATAGCCCAACCGTTTTTGTGGCCTTTTACCGCTGGACGAACTTGGCGCCCCGGCCTTCGGGCGGGTATTTTTGGGCGCGGCTGTGTCCGCGGCATATTTTTGGCACACGGAGGCGCCTCGCAAAGTCTCGAGCCATTCCGAGTCCGGCGGACGAAGTTGGCCAGCCCCACCCCCCAAGGCTATAGCCCACTCGTTTTTGTGGCCTTTTACCGCTGGACGAACTTGGCGCCCCGGCCTTTGGGCGGGTATTTTTGGGGGCCGCTGTGCCCGCGGCCATTTTTTGGCACACGGAGGCGCCTCGCAAAGTCTCGAGCCATTCCGAGTCCGGCGGACGAAGTTGGCCGGCCCCACCCCCCAAGGCTATAGCCCACCCGTTTTTGTGGCCTTTTACCGCTGGACGAACTTGGCGCCCCGGCCTTCGGGCGGGTATTTTTGGGGGCGGCTGTGCCCGCGGCCTATTTTTGGCACACGGAGGCGCCTCGCAAAGTCTCGAGCCATTCCGAGTCCGGCGGACGAAGTTGGCCAGCCCCACCCCCCAAGGCTATAGCCCACTCGTTTTTGTGGCCTTTTACCGCTGGACGAACTTGGCGCCCCGGCCTTTGGGCGGGTATTTTTGGGGGCCGCTGTGCCCGCGGCCATTTTTTGGCACACGGAGGCGCCTCGCAAAGTCTCGAGCCATTCCGAGTCCGGCGGACGAAGTTGGCCGGCCCCACCCCCCAAGGCTATAGCCCACCCGTTTTTGTGGCCTTTTACCGCTGGACGAACTTGGCGCCCCGGCCTTCGGGCGGGTATTTTTGGGGGCGGCTGTGCCCGCGGCCTATTTTTGGCACACGGAGGTGCCTCGCAAAGTCTCGCGCCATTCCGAGTCCGGCGGACGAAGTTGGCCGTCCCCACCCCCCAAGGCTATAGCCCACCCGTTTTTGTGGCCTTTTTCCGCTGCACGAACTTGGCGCCCCGGTCTTCGGGCGGGTATTTTTGGGCGCGGCTATGACCGCGGCCTATTTTTGGCACACGGAGGCGCATCGCAAAGTCTCGCGCCATTCCGAGTCCGGCGGACGAAGTTGGCCGGCCCCACCCCCCAAGGCTATAGCCCACCCGTTTTTGTGGCCTTTTACCGCTGGACGAACTTGGCGCCCCGGCCTTCGGGCGGGTATTTTTGGGCGCGGCTGTGGCCGAGGCCTATTTTTGGCACATGGAGGCGCCTCGCAAAGTCTCGCGCCATTCCGACTCCGGCGGACGAAGTTGGCCGGCCCCACCCCCCAAGGCTATAGCCCACCCGTTTTTGTGGCCTTTTACCGCTGGACGAACTTGGCGCCCCGGCCTTCGGGCGGGTATTTTTGGGCGCGGCTGTGTCCGCGGCCTATTTTTGGCACATGGAGACACCTCGCAAAGTCTCGCGCCATTCCGAGTCCGGCGGACGAAGTTGGCCAGCCCCACCCCCCAAGGCTATAGCCCAACCGTTTTTGTGGCCTTTTTCCGCTGAACGAACTGGGCGCCCCGGCCTTCGGGCGGGTATTTTTGGGCGCGGCTGTGCCCGCGGCCTATTTTTGGCACACGGAGACACCTCGCAAAGTCTCGCGCCATTCCGAGTCCGGAGGACGAAGTTGGCCGGCCCCACCCCCCAAGGCTATAGCCCACCCGTTTCTGTGGCCTTTTTCCGCTGGACGAACTGGGCGCCCCGGCCGTCGGGCGGGTATTTTTGGGTGCGGCTGTGTCCGAGGCCTATTTTTGTCACACGGAGGCGCCTCGCAAAGTCTCGAGCCATTCCGAGTCCGGCGGACGAAGTTGGCCGGCCCCACCCCCCAAGGCTATAGCCCACCCGTTTTTGTGGCCTTTTACCGCTGGACGAACTTGGCGCCCCGGCATTCGGGCGGGTATTTTTGGGGGCGGCTGTGCCCGCGGCCTATTTTTGGCACACGGAGGCGCCTCACAAAGTCTCGCGCCATTCCGAGTCCGGCGGACGAAGTTGGCCAGCCCCACCCCCCAAGGATATAGCCCAACCGTTTTTGTGGCCTTTTTCCGCTGACGAAGAACAGGCGCCCGGCCTTCGGGCGGGTATTTTTGGGCGCGGCTGTGCCCGCGGCCTATTTTTGGCACACGGAGGCGCCTCGCAAAGTCTCGCGCCATTCCGAGTCCGGAGGACGAAGTTGGCCGGCCCCACCCCCCAAGGCTATAGCCCACCCGTTTCTGTGGCCTTTTTCCGCTGGACGAACTTGGCGCACCGGCTTTCGGGCGTGTATTTTTGGGCGCGGCTGTGGCCGCGGCCTATTTTTGGCACACGGAGGCGCCTTGCAAAGTCTCGCGCCATTCCGAGTCCGGCGGACGAAGTTGGCCGGCCCCACCCCCCAAGGCTATAGCCCACCCGTTTCTGTGGCCTTTTTCCGCTGGACGAACTTGGCGCACCGGCTTTCGGGCGGGTATTTTTGGGCGCGGCTGTGGCCGAGGACTATTTTTGGCACATGGAGGCGCCTCGCAAAGTCTCGCGCCATTCCGAGTCCGGAGGACGAAGTTGGCCGGCCCCACCCCCCAAGGCTATAGCCCACCCGTTTCTGTGGCCTTTTTCCGCTGGACGAACTGGGCGCCCCGGCCTTCGGGCGGGTATTTTTGGGCGCGGCTGTGCCCGCGGCCTATTTTTGGCACACGGAGGCGCCTCGCAAAGTCTCGCGCCATTCCGAGTCCGGAGGACGAAGTTGGCCGGCCCCACCCCCCAAGGCTATAGCCCACCCGTTTCTGTGGCCTTTTTCCGCTGGACGAACTTGGCGCACCGGCTTTCGGGCGTGTATTTTTGGGCGCGGCTGTGGCCGCGGCCTATTTTTGGCACACGGAGGCGCCTTGCAAAGTCTCGCGCCATTCCGAGTCCGGCGGACGAAGTTGGCCGGCCCCACCCCCCAAGGCTATAGCCCACCCGTTTTTGTGGCCTTTTTCCGCTGGACGAACTTGGTGCCCCGGCTTTCGGGCGGGTATTTTTGGGCGCGGCTGTGCCCGCGGCCTATTTTTGGCACATGGAGGTGCCTCGCAAAGTCTCGAGCCATTCCGAGTCCGGCGGACGAAGTTGGCCAGCCCCACCCCCCAAGGCTATAGCCCACCCGTTTTTGTGGCCTTTTTCCGCTGGACGAACTTGGCGCCCCGGCCTTCGGGCGGGTATTTTTGGGCGCGGCTGTGCCCGCGGCCTATTTTTGGCACACGGAGGCGCCTCGCAAAGTCTCGCGCCATTCCGAGTCCGGCGGACGAAGTTGGCCGGCCCCACCCCCCAAGGCTATAGTCCACCCGTTTTTGTTGCCTTTTACCGCTGGACGAACTTGGCGCCCCGGCCATCGGGCGGGTATTTTTCGGGGCGGCTGTGCCCGCGGCATATTTTTGGCACACGGAGGCGCCTCGCAAAGTCTCGCGCCATTCCGAGTCGGGCGGACGAAGTGGGCCAGCCCCACCCCCCAAGGCTATAGTCCACCCGTTTTTGTGGCCTTTTACCGCAGGACGAACTTGGCGCCCCGGCCGTCGGGCGGGTATTTTTGGGCGCGGCTGTGTCCGAGGCCTATTTTTGTCACACGGAGGCGCCTCGCAAAGTCTCGAGCCATTCCGAGTCCGGCGGACGAAGTTGGCCGGCCCCACCCCCCAAGGCTATAGCCCACCCGTTTTTGTGGCCTTTTACCGCTGGACGAACTTGGCGCCCCGGCATTCGGGCGGGTATTTTTGGGGGCGGCTGTGCCCGCGGCCTATTTTTGGCACACGGAGGCGCCTCACAAAGTCTCGCGCCATTCCGAGTCCGGCGGACGAAGTTGGCCAGCCCCACCCCCCAAGGCTATAGCCCACCCGTTTTTGTGGCCTTTTACCGCTGGACGAACTTGGCGCCCCGGCCTTCGGGCGGGTATTTTTGGGAGCGGCTGTGCCCGCGGCCTATTTTTGGCACACGGAGGCGCCTCATAAAGTCTCGCGCCATTCCGAGTCCGGCGGACGAAGTTGGCCGGCCCCACCCCCCAAGGCTATAGCCCACTCGTTTTTGTGGCCTTTTTCCGCTGGACGAACTTGGCGCCCCGGCCTTCGGGCGGGTATTTTTGGGCGCGGCTGTGACCGCGGCCTATTTTTGGCACACGGAGGCGCCTCGCAAAGTCTCGCGCCATTCCGAGTCCGGCGGACGAAGTTGGCCGGCCCCACCCCCCAAGGCTATAGCCCACCCGTTTTTGTGGCCTTTTTCCGCTGCACGAACTTGGCGCCCCGGTCTTCGGACTGGTATTTTTGGGCGCGGCTGTGACCGCGGCCTATTTTTGGCACACGGAGGCGCCTCGCAAAGTCTCGCGCCATTCCGACTCCGGCGGACGAAGTTGGGCAGCCCCACCCCCCAAGGCTATAGCCCACCCGTTTTTGTGGCCTTTTTCCGCTGGACGAACTTGGCGCCCCGGCCTTCGGGCGGGTATTTTTGGGCGCGGCTGTGCCCGGGGCCTATTTTTGGCACACGGAGGCGCCTCGCAAAGTCTCGCGCCATTCCGAGTCCGGCGGTGGGGGTTGGCCGGCCCCACCCCCCGAGGCTCTAGACCACCCGTTTTTGTTGCCTTTACCGCTGGACGAACTTGGCGCCCGGCCTTGGGCGGGTATTTTTGGGCGCGGCTGTGCCCGCGGCCTATTTTTGGCACACGGAGGTGCCTCGCAAAGTCTCGCGCCATTCCGAGTCCGGCGGACGAAGTTGGCCAGCCCCACCCCCCAAGGCTATAGCCCAACCATTTTTGTGGCCTTTTACCGCTGGACGAACTTGGCGCCCCGGCCTTCGGGCGGGTATTTTTGGGCGCGGCTGTGTCCACGGCATATTTTTGGCACACGGACACACCTCGCAAAGTCTCGCGCCATTCCGAGTCCGGAGGACGAAGTTGGCCGGCCCCACCCCCCAAGGCTATAGCCCAACCGTTTTTGTGGCCTTTTCCCGCTGGACGAACTTGGCGCCCCGGCCTTCGGGCGGGTATTTTTGGGCGCGGCTGTGCCCGCAGCCTATTTTTGGCACACGGAGACGCCTCGCAAAGTCTCGCGCCATTCCGAGTCGGGCAGACGAAGTGGGCCAGCCCCACCCCCCAAGGCTATAGTCCACCCGTTTTTGGGGCCTTTTACCGCTGGACGAACTTGGCGCCCCGGCCGTCGGGCGGGTATTTTTGGGCGCGGCTGTGCCCGAGGCCTATTTTTGGCACATGGAGGCGCCTCGCAAAGTCTCGCGCCATTCCGAGTCCGGCGGACGAAGTGGGCCGGCCCCACCCCCCAGGGCTATAGCCCACCCGTTTTTGTGGCCTTTTTCCGCTGGACGAACTTGGCGCCCCGGCCTTCGGGCGGTTATTTTTGGGCGCTGCTGTTTCACGGCCTATTTTTGGCACACGGAGGGGCCTCACAAAGTCTCGCGCCATTCCGAGTCCGGCGGACGAAGTTGGCCGGCCCCACCCGCGAAGGCTATAGCCCACCCGTTTTTGTGGCCTTTTACCGCTGGACGAACTTGGCGCCCCGGCCTTCGGGCGGGTATTTTTGGGGGCGGCTGTGCCCGCGGCCTATTTTTGGCACACGGAGGCGCCTCGCAAAGTCTCGCGCCATTCCGAGTCCGGCGGACGAAGTTGGCCGGCCCCACCCCCCAAGGCTATAGTCCACCCGTTTTTGTTGCCTTTTACCGCTGGACGAACTTGGCGCCCCGGCCATCGGGCGGGTATTTTTCGGGGCGGCTGTGCCCGCGGCATATTTTTGGCACACGGAGGCGCCTCGCAAAGTCTCGCGCCATTCCGAGTCGGGCGGACGAAGTGGGCCAGCCCCACCCCCCAAGGCTATAGTCCACCCGTTTTTGTGGCCTTTTACCGCAGGACGAACTTGGCGCCCCGGCCGTCGGGCGGGTATTTTTGGGCGCGGCTGTGTCCGAGGCCTATTTTTGTCACACGGAGGCGCCTCGCAAAGTCTCGAGCCATTCCGAGTCCGGCGGACGAAGTTGGCCGGCCCCACCCCCCAAGGCTATAGCCCACCCGTTTTTGTGGCCTTTTACCGCTGGACGAACTTGGCGCCCCGGCATTCGGGCGGGTATTTTTGGGGGCGGCTGTGCCCGCGGCCTATTTTTGGCACACGGAGGCGCCTCACAATGTCTCGCGCCATTCCGAGTCCGGCGGACGAAGTTGGCCAGCCCCACCCCCCAAGGCTATAGCCCACCCGTTTTTGTGGCCTTTTACCGCTGGACGAACTTGGCGCCCCGGCCTTCGGGCGGGTATTTTTGGGAGCGGCTGTGACCGCGGCCTATTTTTGGCACACGGAGGCGCCTCGCAAAGTCTCGCGCCATTCCGAGTCCGGTGGACGAAGTTGGCCGGCCCCACCCCCCAAGGCTATAGCCCACCCGTTTTTGTGGCCTTTTTCCGCTGCACGAACTTGGCGCCCCGGTCTTCGGACTGGTATTTTTGGGCGCGGCTGTGACCGCGGCCTATTTTTGGCACACGGAGGCGCCTCGCAAAGTCTCGCGCCATTCCGACTCCGGCGGACGAAGTTGGGCAGCCCCACCCCCCAAGGCTATAGCCCACCCGTTTTTGTGGCCTTTTACCGCTGGACGAACTTGGCGTCCCGGCCTTCGGGCGGGTATTTTTGGGCGCGGCTGTGTCCGCGGCCTATTTTTGGCACACGGAGGCGCCTCGCAAAGTCTCGCGGCATTCCGAGTCCGGCGGACGAAGTCGGCCAGTCCCACCCCCCAAGGCTATAGTCCACCCGTTTTTGTGGCCTTTTACCGCTGGACGAATTGGCGCCCCGGCCTTCGGGCGGGTATTTTTGGGGGCGGCTGTGCCCGGGGCCTATTTTTGGCACACGGAGGCGCCTCGCAAAGTCTCGCGCCATTCCGAGTCCGGCGGACGAAGTTGGCCGGCCCCACCCCCCAAGGCTATAGTCCACCCGTTTTTGTTGCCTTTTACCGCTGGACGAACTTGGCGCCCCGGCCTTCGGGCGGGTATTTTTGGGCGCGGCTGTGCCCGCGGCCTATTTTTGGCACACGGAGGTGCCTCGCAAAGTCTCGCGCCATTCCGAGTCCGGCGGACGAAGTTGGCCAGCCCCACCCCCCAAGGCTATAGCCCAACCATTTTTGTGGCCTTTTACCGCTGGACGAACTTGGCGCCCCGGCCTTCGGGCGGGTATTTTTGGGCGCGGCTGTGTCCACGGCATATTTTTGGCACACGGACACACCTCGCAAAGTCTCGCGCCATTCCGAGTCCGGAGGACGAAGTTGGCCGGCCCCACCCCCCAAGGCTATAGCCCAACCGTTTTTGTGGCCTTTTCCCGCTGGACGAACTTGGCGCCCCGGCCTTCGGGCGGGTATTTTTGGGCGCGGCTGTGCCCGCAGCCTATTTTTGGCACACGGAGACGCCTCGCAAAGTCTCGCGCCATTCCGAGTCGGGCAGACGAAGTGGGCCAGCCCCACCCCCCAAGGCTATAGTCCACCCGTTTTTGGGGCCTTTTACCGCTGGACGAACTTGGCGCCCCGGCCGTCGGGCGGGTATTTTTGGGCGCGGCTGTGTCCGAGGCCTATTTTTGGCACATGGAGGCGCCTCGCAAAGTCTCGCGCCATTCCGAGTCCGGCGGACGAAGTGGGCCGGCCCCACCAACCAAGGCTATAGCCCACCCGTTTTTGTGGCCTTTTACCGCTGGACGAACTTGGCGCCCCGGCCTTCGGGCGGGTATTTTTGGGCGCGGCTGTGCCCGCGGCCTATTTTTGGCACACGGAGGCGCCTCACAAAGTCTCGCGCCATTCCGAGTCCGGCGGACGAAGTTGGCCGGCCCCACCCCCCAAGGCTATAGCCCACCCGGTTTTGTGGCCTTTTACCGCTGGGACGAACTTGGCGCCCGGCCTTCGGGCGGGTATTTTGGGGGCGGCTGTGCCCGCGGCCTATTTTTGGCACACGGAGGCGCCTCGCAAGGTCGCGCGCCCTTCCGGGTCCGGCGGACGGTTGGCCAGCCCCACCCCCAAGGCTATAGCCCACCCGTTTTTGTGGCCTTTTACCGCTGGGACGAACTTGGCGCCCGGCCTTGGGCGGGTATTTTTGGGGCGGCTGTGCCCAAGGCCTATTTTTGGCACCCTGAGGCGCCTCATAAAGTCTCGCCCCATTCCGAGTCCGGGCGGACGGTTGGCCAGCCCCACCCCCCACGGCTATAGCCCACCCGTGTTTGTGGCCTTTTACCGCTGGACGAACGTGGCGCCCCGGCCTTCGAGCGGGCATTTTTGGGCGCGGCTGTGCCCGCAACCTATTTTTGGCACACGGAGGCGCCTCGCAAAGTCTCGCGCCATTCCGAGTCCGGCGGACGAAGTTGGCCGGCCCCACCCCCCAAGGCTATAGCCCACCCGTTTTTGTGGCCTTTTACCGCTGGACGAACTTGGCGCCCCGGCCTTCGGGCAGGTATTTTTGGGCGCGGCTGTGTCCGCGGCATATTTTTGGCACACGGAGGCACCTCGCAAAGTCTCGCGCCATTCCGAGTCCGGCGGACGAAGTTGGCCAGCCCCACCCCCCAAGGCTATAGCCCACCCGTTTTTGTGGCCTTTTTCCGCTGGACGAACTGGGCACCCCGGCCTTCGGGCGGGTATTTTTGGGCGCGGCTGTGCCCGCGGCCTATTTTTGGCACACTGAGGCGCCTCGCAAAGTCTCGCGCCATTCCGAGTCCGGAGGACGAAGTTGGCCGGCCCCACCCCCCAAGGCTATAGCCCAACAGTTTTTGTGGCCTTTTACCGCTGGACGAACTTGGCGCCCCGGCCTTCGAGCGGGTATTTTTGGGCGCGGCTGTGCCCGCGGCCTATTTTTGGCACACGGAGACGCCTCGTAAAGTCTCGCGCCATTCCGAGTCGGGCAGACGAAGTGGGCCAGCCCCACCCCCCAAGGCTATAGTCCACCCGTTTTTGTGTACTTTTACCGCTGGACGAACTTGGCGCCCCGGCCGTCGGGCGGGTATTTTTGGGCGCGGCTGTGCCCGCGGCCTATTTTTGGCACACGGAGGTGCCTCGCAAAGTCTCGCGCCATTCCGTGTCGGGCTGAGTATGTGGGCCAGCCCCACCCCCCAAGGCTATAGCCCACCCGTTTTTGTGGCCTTTTACCGCTAGACGAACTTGGCGCCCCGGCCTTCGGGCGGGTATTTTTGGGCGCGGATGTGCCCGCGTCTATTTTTGGCACACGGAGGTGCCTCGTAAAGTCTCGCGCCATTCCGAGTCCGGCGGACGAAGTTGGCCAGCCCCACCCCCCAAGGCTATAGCCCACCCGTTTTTGTGGCCTTTTACCGCTGGACGAACTTGGCGTCCCGGCCTTCGAGCGGGTATTTTTGGGGGCGGCTGTGCCCGCGGCCTATTTTTGGCACACGGAGGCGCCTCGCAAAGTCTCGCGCCTTTCCGAGTCCGGCGGACGAAGTTGGCCAGCCCCACCCCCCAAGGCTATAGCCCACCCGTTTTTGTGGCCTTTTACCGCTGGACGAACTTGGCGCCCCGGCCTTCGGGCGGGTATTTTTGGGGGCGGCTGTGCCCGCGGCCTATTTTTGGCACACGGAGGCGCCTCATAAAGTCTCGCGCCATTCCGAGTCCGGCGGACGAAGTTGGCCAGCCCCACCCCCCAAGGCTATAGCCCACCCGTTTTTGTGGCCTTTTTCCGCTGGACGAACTTGGCGCCCCGGCCTTCGGGCGGGTATTTTTGGGCGCGGCTGTGCCCGCGGCCTATTTTTGGCACACGGAGGTGCCTCATAAAGTCTCGCGCCATTCCGAGTCCGGCGGACGAAGTTGGCCAGCCCCACCCCCCAAGGCTATAGCCCACCCGTTTTTGTGGCCTTTTTCCGCTGGACGAACTTGGCGCCCCGGCCGTCGGGCGGGTATTTTTGGGCGCGGCTGTGCCCGAGGCCTATTTTTGGCACATGGAGGCGCCTCGCAAAGTCTCGCGCCATTCCGAGTCCGGCGGACGAAGTGGGCCGGCCCCACCAACCAAGGCTATAGCCCACCCGTTTTTGTGGCCTTTTACCGCTGGACGAACTTGGCGCCCCGGCCTTCGGGCGGGTATTTTTGGGCGCGGCTGTGCCGCGGCCTATTTTTGGCACACGGAGGCGCCTCGCAAAGTCTCGCGCCATTCCGAGTCCGGCGGACGAAGTTGGCCGGCCCCACCCGCGAAGGCTATAGCCCACCCGTTTTTGTGGCCTTTTACCGCTGGACGAACTTGGCGCCCCGGCCTTCGGGCGGGTATTTTTGGGGGCGGCTGTGCCCGCAGCCTATTTTTGGCACACGGAGGCGCCTCGCAAAGTCTCACGCCCTTCCGAGTCCGGCGGACGAAGTTGGCCAGCCCCACCCCCCAAGGCTATGCCCACCCGTTTTTGTGGCCTTTTACCGCTGGACGAACTTGGCGCCCCGGCCTTCGGGCGGGTATTTTTGGGGGCGGCTGTGCCCGCGGCCTATTTTTGGCACACGGAGGCGCCTCATAAAGTCTCGCGCCATTCCGAGTCCGGCGGACGAAGTTGGCCAGCCCCACCCCCCAAGGCTATAGCCCACCCGTTTTTGTGGCCTTTTTCCGCTGGACGAACTTGGCGCCCCGGCCTTCGGGCGGGTATTTTTGGGCGCGGCTGTGCCCGCAACCTATTTTTGGCACACGGAGGTGCCTCGCAAAGTCTCGCGCCATTCCGAGTCCGGCGGACGAAGTTGGCCGGCCCCACCCCCCAAGGCTATAGCCCACCCGTTTTTGTGGCCTTTTACCGCTGGACGAACTTGGCGCCCCGGCCTTCGGGCAGGTATTTTTGGGCGCGGCTGTGTCCGCGGCATATTTTTGGCACACGGAGGCACCTCGCAAAGTCTCGCGCCATTCCGAGTCCGGCGGACGAAGTTGGCCAGCCCCACCCCCCAAGGCTATAGCCCACCCGTTTTTGTGGCCTTTTTCCGCTGGACGAACTGGGCGCCCCGGCCTTCGGGCGGGTATTTTTGGGCGCGGCTGTGCCCGCGGCCTATTTTTGGCACACTGAGGCGCCTCGCAAAGTCTCGCGCCATTCCGAGTCCGGAGGACGAAGTTGGCCGGCCCCACCCCCCAAGGCTATAGCCCAACAGTTTTTGTGGCCTTTTACCGCTGGACGAACTTGGCGCCCCGGCCTTCGAGCGGGTATTTTTGGGCGCGGCTGTGCCCGCGGCCTATTTTTGGCACACGGAGACGCCTCGCAAAGTCTCGCGCCATTCCGAGTCGGGCAGACGAAGTGGGCCAGCCCCACCCCCCAAGGCTATAGTCCACCCGTTTTTGTGTACTTTTACCGCTGGACGAACTTGGCGCCCCGGCCGTCGGGCGGGTATTTTTGGGCGCGGCTGTGCCCGCGGCCTATTTTTGGCACACGGAGGTGCCTCGCAAAGTCTCGCGCCATTCCGAGTCCGGCGGACGAAGTGGGCCAGCCCCACCCCCCAAGGCTATAGCCCACCCGTTTTTGTGGCCTTTTACCGCTAGACGAACTTGGCGCCCCGGCCTTCGGGCGGGTATTTTTGGGCGCGGATGTGCCCGCGTCTATTTTTGGCACACGGAGGTGCCTCGTAAAGTCTCGCGCCATTCCGAGTCCGGCGGACGAAGTTGGCCAGCCCCACCCCCCAAGGCTATAGCCCACCCGTTTTTGTGGCCTTTTACCGCTGGACGAACTTGGCGTCCCGGCCTTCGAGCGGGTATTTTTGGGGGCGGCTGTGCCCGCGGCCTATTTTTGGCACACGGAGGCGCCTCGCAAAGTCTCGCGCCCTTCCGAGTCCGGCGGACGAAGTTGGCCAGCCCCACCCCCCAAGGCTATAGCCCACCCGTTTTTGTGGCCTTTTACCGCTGGACGAACTTGGCGCCCCGGCCTTCGGGCGGGTATTTTTGGGGGCGGCTGTGCCCGCGGCCTATTTTTGGCACACGGAGGCGCCTCATAAAGTCTCGCACCATTCCGAGTCCGGCGGACGAAGTTGGCCAGCCCCACCCCCCAAGGCTATAGCCCACCCGTTTTTGTGGCCTTTTTCCGCTGGACGAACTTGGCGCCCCGGCCTTCGGGCGGGTATTTTTGGGCGCGTCTGTGCCCGCGGCCTATTTTTGGCACACGGAGGTGCCTTATAAAGTCTCGCGCCATTCCGAGTCCGGCGGACGAAGTTGGCCAGCCCCACCCCCCAAGGCTATAGCCCACCCGTTTTTGTGGCATTTTTCCGCTGGACGAACTTGGCGCCCCGGCCTTCGTGCGTGTATTTTTGGACCGGCTGTGCCCGCGGCCTATTTTTGGCACACGGAGGTGCCTCGCAAAGTCTCGCGCCATTCCGAGTCCGGCGGACGAAGTTGGCCGGCCCCACCCCCCAAGGCTATAGCCCACCCGTTTTTGTGGCCTTTTACCGCTGGACGAACTTGGCGTCCCGGCCTTCGGGCAGGTATTTTTGGGCGCGGCTGTGTCCGCGGCATATTTTTGGCACACGGAGGCACCTCGAAAAGTCTCGCGCCATTCCGAGTCCGGCGGACGAAGTCGGCCAGCCCCACCCCCCAAGGCTATAGCCCACCCGTTTTTGTGGCCTTTTTCCGCTGGACGAACTGGGCGCCCCGGCCTTCGGGCGGGTATTTTTGGGCGCGGCTGTGCCCGCGGCCTCTTTTTGGCACACGGAGGCGCCTCGCAAAGTCTCGCGCCATTCCGAGTCCGGAGGACGAAGTTGGCCGGCCCCACCCCCCAAGGCTATAGCCCAACAGTTTTTGTGGCCTTTTACCGCTGGACGAACTTGGCGCCCCGGCCTTCGGGCGGGTATTTTTGGGCGCGGCTGTGCCCGCGGCCTATTTTTGGCACACGGAGACGCCTCGCAAAGTCTCGCGCCATTCCGAGTCGGGCAGATGAAGTGGGCCAGCCCCACCCCCCAAGGCTATAGTCCACCCGTTTTTGTGTACTTTTACCGCTGGACGAACTTGGCGCCCCGGCCGTCGGGCGGGTATTTTTGGGCGCGGCTGTGCCCGCGGCCTATTTTTGGCACACGGAGGTGCCTCGCAAAGTCTCGCGCCATTCCGAGTCCGGCGGATGAAGTGTGCCAGCCCCACCCCCCAAGGCTATAGCCCACCCGTTTTTGTGGCCTTTTACCGCTGGACGAACTTGGCGCCCCGGCCTTTGGGCGGGTATTTTTGGGCGCGGATGTGCCCGCGTCTATTTTTGGCACACGGAGGTGCCTCGTAAAGTCTCGCGCCATTCCGAGTCCGGCGGACGAAGTTGGCCAGCCCCACCCCCCAAGGCTATAGCCCACCCGTTTTTGTGGCCTTTTACCGCTGGACGAACTTGGCGTCCCGGCCTTCGAGCGGGTATTTTTGGGGGCGGCTGTGCCCGCGGCCTATTTTTGGCACACGGAGGCGCCTCGCAAAGTCTCGCTCCATTCCGAGTCCTGCGGACGGTTGGCCAGCCCCACCCCCAAGGCTATTGCCCACCCGTTTTTGTGGCCTTTACCGCTAGACGAACTTGGCGCCCGGCCTTCGGGCCTGCATTTTTGACGCGGCTGTGCCCGCGGCCTATTTTTCGCACATGGAGGCGCCCGCAAAGTCTCGCGGCTTTCCGAGTCCCGGCGGACGGGTTGGATGCCACCCCCAAGCATATACCCACCCGTTTTTGTGGCCTTTTTCCGCTGGACGAACTTGCCCCCGGCCTTCGGGCGGGTATTTTTGGGTGCAGCTGTGCCCGCGGCCTATTTTTGGCACACGGAGGCGCCTCGCAAAGTCTCGCGCCATTCCGAGTCCGGCGGACAAAGTTGGCCGGCCCCACCCCCCAAGGCTATAGCCCACCCGTTTATGTGGCCTTTTACCGCTGGACGAACTTGGCGTCCCGGCCTTCGGGCGGGTATTTTTGGGCACGGCTGTGCCCGCGGCCTATTTTTGGCACACGGAGGCACCTCGCAAAGTCTCGCGCCATTCCGAGTCCGGCGGACGAAGTTGGCCAGCCCCACCCCCCAAGGCTATAGGCCACCCGTTTTTGTGGCCTTTTACCGCTGGACGAACTTGGCGCCCCGGCCTTCGGGCGGGTATTTTTGGGCGCGGCTGTGCCCGCGGCCTATTTTTGGCACAGGGAGACACCTCGCAAAGTCTCGCACCATTCCGAGTCCGGCGGACGAAGTTGGCCAGCCCCACCCCCCAAGGCTATAGCACACCCGTTTTTGTGGCCTTTTACCGCTAGACGAACTTGGCGCCCCGGCCTTCGGGCGGGTATTTTTGGGCGCGGCTGTGCCCGCGGCCTATTTTTGGCACACGGAGGTGCCTCGCAATGTCTCGCGCCATTCCGAGTCCGGCGGACGAAGTTGGCCAGCCCCACCCCCCAAGGCTATAGCCCACCCGTTTTTGTGGCCTTTTACCGCTGGACGAACTTGGCGCCCCGGCCTTCGGGCGGGTATTTTTGGGCGCGGCTGTGTCCGCGGCCTATTTTTGGCACACTGAGGTGCCTCGCAAAGTCTCGCGCCATTCCGAGTCCGGCGGACGAAGTTGGCCGGCCCCACCCCCCAAGGCTATAGCCCACCCGTTTTTGTGGCCTTTTACCGCTGGACGAACTTGGCGCCCCGGCCTTCAGGCGGGTATTTTTGGGCGCGGCTGTGCCCGCGGCCTATTTTTGGCACACGGAGGCGCCTCGCAAAGTCTCGCGCCATTCCGAGTCCGGCGGATGAAGTTGGCAAGCCCCACCCCCCAAGGCTATAGCCCACCCGTTTTTGTGGCCTTTTTCCGCTGGACGAACATGGCGCCCCGGCCTTCAGGCGGGTATTTTTGGGTGCGGCTGTGCCCGCGGCCTATTTTTGGCACACGGAGGCGCCTCGTAAAGTCTCGCGCCATTCCGAGTCCAGTGGACGAAGTTGGCCAGCCCCACCCCCCAAGGCTATAGCCCACCCGTTTTTGTGGCCTTTTTCCGCTGGACGAACTTGGCGCCCCGGCGTTCGGGCGGGTATTTTTGGGCGCGGCTGTGCCCGCGGCCTATATTTGGCACACGGAGGCGCCTCGCAAAGTCTCGCGCCATTCCGAGTCCGGCGGACGAAGTTGGCCAGCCCCACCCCCCAAGGCTATAGCCCACCCGTTTTAGTGGCCTTTTTCCGCTGGACGAACTTGGCGCCCCGGCCTTCGGAGGGGTATTTTTGGGCGCGGCTCTGCCCGCGGCCTATTTTTGGCACATGGAGGCGCCTCGTAAAGTCTCGCGCCATTCCAAGTCCGGCGGACGAAGTTGGCAAGCCCCACCCCCCAAGGCTATAGCCCACCCGATTTTATGGCCTTTTTCCGCTGGACGAACTTGGCGCCCCGGCCTTTGGGCGGGTATTTTTGGACGCGGCTTTGCCCGCGGCCTATTTTTGGCACACGGAGGCGCCTCGCAAAGTCTCGCGCCATTCCGAGTCCGGCGGACGACGTTGGCCAGCCCCACCCCCCAAGGCTATAGCCCACCCGTTTTTGTGGCCTTTTTCCGCTGGACGAACTTGGCGCCCCGGCCTTCGGGCGGGTATTTTTGTGCGCGGCTGTTCCCGCGGCCTATTTTTGGCACACGGAGGCGCCTCGCAAAGTCTCGCGCCATTCCGAGTCCGGCGGACGAAGTTGGCCAGCCCCACCCCCCAAGGCTATAGCCCACCCGTTTTTGTGGCCTTTTTCCGCTGGACGAACTTGGCGCCCCGGCCTTCGGGCGGGTATTTTTGGGCACGGCTGTGCCCGTGTCCTATTTTTGGCACACGGAGGCGCCTCGTGAAGTCTCGCGCCATTCCGAGTCCAGTGGACGAAGTTGGCCAGCCCCACCCCCCAAGGCTATAGCCCACCCGTTTTTGTGGCCTTTTTCCGCTGGACGAACTTGGCGCCCCGGCCTTCGGGCGGGTTTTTTTGGGCGCGGCTGTGCCCGCGGCCTATTTTTGGCACACAGAGGCGCCTCACAAAGTCTCGCGCCATTCCGAGTCCGGCGGACGAAGTTGGCCAGCCCCACCCCCAAGGCTATAGCCCACCCGTTTTTGGGGCCTTTTTCCGCTGGACGAACTTGGCGCCCCGGCCTTAGGGCGGGTATTTTTGGGCGCGGCTGTTCCCACGGCCTATTTTTGGCACACGGAGGCGCCTCGCAAAGTCTCGCGCCATTCCGAGTCCGGCGGACGAAGTTGACAAGCCCCACCCCCCAAGGCTATAGCCCACCCGTTTTTGTGGCCTTTTTCCGCTGGACGAACTTGGCGCCCCGGCCTTCGGGCGGGTATTTTTGGGCGCGCTGTGCGCGCGGCCTATTTTTGGCATACGGCGGCGCCTCGCAAAGTCTCGCGCCATTGCGAGTACGGCGGACGAAGTTGGCCAGCCCCACCCCCCAAGGCTATAGGCCACCCGTTTTTGTGGCCTTTTACCGCTGGACGAACTTGGCACCCCGGCCTTCGGGCTGGTATTTTTGGGCGCGGCTGTGCCCGCGGCCTATTTTTGGCACACGGACGTGCCTCGCAAAGTCTCGCGCCATTCCGAGTCCGGCGGACGAAGTTTGCCAGCCCCACCCCCCAAGGCTATAGCCCACCCGTTTTTGTGGCCTTTTTCCGCTGGACGAACTTGGCGCCCCGGCCTTCGGGCGGGTATTTTTGGGCACGGCTGTGCCCGCGGCCTATTTTTGGCACACGGAGGCGCCTCGTAAAGTCTCGCGCCATTCCGAGTCCAGTGGACGAAGTTGGCCAGCCCCACCCCCCAAGGCTATAGCCCACCCGTTTTTGTGGCCTTTTTCCGCTGGATTTAACTTGGCGCCCGGTGTTCGGGCGGGTATTTTTGGCGCGGCTGTGCCCGCGGCCTATTTTTGGCACACGGATGCGCCTCGGAAAGCCTCGCGCCATTCCGAGTCCGGCGGACGAAGTTGGCCAGCCCCACCCCCCAAGGCTATAGCCCACCCGTTTTTGTGGCCTTTTTCCGCTGGACGAACTTGGTACCCGGCCTTCGGGCGGGTATTTTTGGGCGCGGCTGTGCCCGCGGCCTATTTTTGGCACACGGAGGCGCCTCGCAAAGTCTCGCGCCATTCCGAGTCCGGCGGACGAAGTTGGCCAGCCCCACCCCCCAAGGCTATCGCCCACCCGTTTTTGTGGCGTTTTACCGCTGGACGAACTTGGCGCCCCGGCCTTCGGGCGGGTATTTTTGGGAGCGGCTGTGCCCGCGGACTATTTTTTGGCACACGGAGGCGCCTCGCAAAGTCTCGCGCCATTCCGAGTCCGGCGGACGAAGTTGGCCAGCCCCACCCCCCAAGGCTATAGCCCACCCGTTTTTATGGCCTTTTTCCGCTGGACGAACTTGGCGCCCCGGCCTTCGGGCGGGTATTTTTGGGCGCGGCTTTGCCCGCGGCCTATTTTTAGCACACGGAGGCGCCTCGCAAAGTCTCGCACCATTCCGTGTCCGGCGGACGAAGTTGGCCAACCCCACCCGCCAAGGCTATAGCCCACCCGTTTTAGTGGCCTTTTTCCGCTGGACGAACTTGGCGCCCCGGCCTTCGGGCGGGAATTTTTGGGCGCGGCTGTGCCCGCGGCCTATTTTTGGCATACGGAGGCGCCTCGCAAAGTCTCGCGCCATTCCGAGTCCGGCGGACGAAGTGGGCCAGCCCCACCCCCCAAGGATATAGCCCACCCGTTTTAGTGGCCTTTTTCCGCTGGACGAACTTGGCGCCCCGGCCTTCGGGCGGGTATTTTTGGGCGCGGCTGCGCCCGCGGCCTATTTTTGGCACACGGAGGCGCCTCATAAAGTCTCGCGCCATTCCGAGTCCGGCGGACGAAGTTGGCCAGCCCCAGCCCCCAAGGCTATAGCCCACCCGTTTTTGTAACCTTTTTCAGCTGGACGAACTTGGCGCCCCGGCCTTCGGGCGGGTATTTTTGGGCGTGGCTGTGCCCGCGGCCTATTTTTGGCACACGGAGGCGCCTCACAAAGTCTCGCGCCATTGCGAGTCCGGCGGACGAAGTTGGCCAGCCCCACCCCCGAAGGCTATAGGCCACCCGTTTTTGTGGCCTTTTACCGCTGGACGAACTTGGCGCCCCGGCCTTCGGGCGGGTATTTTTGGGCGCGGCGGTGCCCGCGGCCTATTTTTGGCACACGGAGGCGCCTTGCAAAGTCTCGCGCCATTCTGAGTCCGGCGGACGAAGTTGGCCAGCCCCACCCCCCAAGGCTATAGCCCACCCGTTTTTGTGGCCTTTATCCGATGGACGAACTTGGCGACCCGGCCTTCGGGCGGGTATTTTTGGGCGCGGCGGTGCCCGCGGCCTATTTTTAGCACACGGAGGCGCCTTGCAAAGTCTCGCGCCATTCCGAGTCCGGCGGACGAAGTTGGCCAGCCCCACCCCCCAAGGATATAGCCCACCCGTTTTAGTGGCCTTTTTCCGCTGGACGAACTTGGCGACCCGGCCTTCGGGCGGGTATTTTTGGGCGCGGCTGTGCCCGAGGCCTATTTTTGGCACACGGAGGCGCCTCATAAAGTCTCGCGCCATTCCGAGTCCGGCGGACGAAGTTGGCCAGCCCCACCCCCCAAGGCTATAGCCCACCCATTTTTGTAACCTTTTTCCGCTGGACGAACTTGGCGCCCCGGCCTTCGGGCGGGTATTTTTGGGCGTGGCTGTGCCCGCGGCCTATTTTTGGCACACAGAGGCGCCTCGCAAAGTCTCGCACCATTGCGAGTCCGGCGGACGAAGTTGGCCAGCCCCACCCCCCAAGGCTATAGGCCACCCGTTTTTGTGGCCTTTTACCGCTGCACGAACTTGGCGCCCTGGCCTTCGGGCGGGTATTTTTGGGCGCGGCGTTGCCCGCGGCCTATTTTTGGCACACGGAGGCGCCTTGCAAAGTCTCGCGCCATTCTGAGTCCGGCGGACGAAGTTGGCCAGCCCCACCCCCCAAGGCTATCGCCCACCCGTTTTTGTGGCCTTTTACCGCTGGACGAACTTCGCGCCCCGGCCTTCGGGCGGGTATTTTTGGGCGCGGCTGTGCCCGCGGCCTATTTTTGGCACACGGAGGCGCCTCGCAATGTCTCGCGCCATTCCGAGTCCGGCGGACGAAGTTGGCCAGCCCCACCCCCCAAGGCTATCGCCCACCCGTTTTTGTGGCGTTTTACCGCTGGACGAACTTGGCGCCCCGGCCTTCGGGCGGGTATTTTTGGGCGCGGCTGTGCCCACGGCCTATTTTTGGCACACGGAGGCGCCTCGTAAAGTCTCGCGCCATTCCGAGTCCGGCGGACGAAGTTGGCCTGCCCCAACCCCAAGGCTATAGCCCACCCGTTTTTGTGGCCTTTTACCGCTGGACGAACTTGGCGCCCCGGCCTTCGGGCGGGTATTTTTGGGCGCGGCTGTGCCCGCGGCCTATTTTTGGCACACGGAGGCGCCATTCCGAGTCCGGCGGACAAAGTTGGCCAGCCCCACCCCCCAAGGCTATAGCCCACCCGTTTTTGTGGCCTTTTACCGCTGGACGAACTTGGCGCCCCGGCCTTCGGGCGGGTAGTTTTGGGCGCGGCTGTGCCCACGGCCTATTTTTGGCACACGGAGGCGCCATTCCGAGTCCGGCGGACGAAGTTGGCCAGCCCCACCCCCCAAGGCTATAGCCCACCCGTTTTTGTGGCCTTTTACCGCTGGACGAACTTGGCGCCCCGGCCTTCGGGGGGGTATTTATGGGCGCGGCTGTGCCCGCGGCCTATTTTTGGAACACGGAGCCGCCTCGCAAAGTCTCGCGCCATTCCGAGTCCTGCGGACGAAGTTGGCCAGCCCCACCCCCCAAGGCTATAGCCCACCCGTTTTTGTGGCCTTTTTCAGCTGGACGAACTTGGCGCCCCGTCCTTCGGGCGGGTAGTTTTGGGCGCGGCTGTGCCCGCGGCCTATTTTTGGCACACGGAGGCGCCATACCGAGTCCGGCGGACGAAGTTGGCCAGCCCCACCCCCCAAGGCTATAGCCCACCCGTTTTTGTGGCCTTTTACCGCTGGACGAACTTGGCGCCCCGGCCTTCGGGGGGGTATTTATGGGCGCGGCTTTGCCCGCGGCCTATTTTTGGAACACGGAGCCGCCTCGCAAAGTCTCGCGCCATTCCGAGTCCTGCGGACGAAGTTGGCCAGCCCCACCCCCCAAGGCTATAGCCCACCCGTTTTTGTGGCCTTTTTCAGCTGGACGAACTTGGCGCCCCAGCCTTCGGGCGGGTATTTTTGGGCGCGGCCGTGCCCGCGGCCTATTCTTGGCACACGGAGGTGCCTCGTAAAGTCTCGCGTCATTCCGAGTCCGGCGGACGAAGTTGGCCAGCCCCACCCCCCAAGGCTATAGCCCACCCGTTTTTGTGGCCTTCTACCGCTGGGCGAACTTGGCGCCCCGGCCTTCGGTTGGGTATTTTTGGGCGCGGCTGTGCCCACGGCCTATTTTTGGCACACGGAGGCGCCTCGCAATGTTTCGCGCCATTCCGAGTCCGGCGGACGAAGTGGGCCAGCCCCACCCCCCAAGGCTATAGCCCACCCGTTTTTGTGGCCTTTTACCGCTGGACGAACGAGGCGCCCCGGCCTTCGGGCGGGTATTTTTGGGAGCGACTGTGCCCGCGGCCTATTTTTGGCACACGGAGGCGCCTCGCAAAGTCTCGCGCCATTCCGAGTCCGGCGGACGAAGTTGGCCAGCCCCACCCCCCAAGGCTATAGCCCATCCGTTTTTATGGCCTTTTACCGCTGGACGAACTTGGCGACCCGGCCTTCGGGCGGGTATTTTTGGGCGCGGCCGTGCCCGCGGCCTATTTTTGGCACACGGAGGCGCCTCGCAAAGTCTCGCGCCATTCCGAGTCCGGCGGACGAAGTTGGCCTGCCCCACCCCCCAAGGCTATAGCCCACCCGTTTTTGTGGCCTTTTACCGCTGGACGAACTTGGTGCCCCGGCCTTCGGGCGGGTATTTTTGGGCGCGGCTGTGCCCGCGGCCTATTTTTGGCACACGGAGGCGCCATTCCGAGTCCGGCGGACAAAGTTGGCCAGCCCCACCCCCCAAGGCTATAGCCCACCCGTTTTTGTGGCCTTTTACCGCTGGACGAACTTGGCGCCCCGGCCTTCGGGGGGGTATTTATGGGCGCGGCTGTGCCCGCGGCCTATTTTTGGCACACGGAGGCGCCTCGCAAAGTCTCGCGCCATTCCGAGTCCTGCGGACGAAGTTGGCCAGCCCCACCCCCCAAGGCTATAGCCCACCCGTTTTTGTGGCCTTTTTCAGCTGGACGAACTTGGCGCCCCAGCCTTCGGGCGGGTATTTTTGGGCGCGGCCGTGCCCGCGGCCTATTTTTGGCACACGGAGCCGCCTCGCAAAGTCTCGCGCCATTCCGAGTCCTGCGGACGAAGTTGGCCAGCCCCACCCCCCAAGGCTATAGCCCACCCGTTTTTGTGGCCTTCTACCGCTGGGCGAACTTGGCGCCCCGGCCTTCGGGTGGGTATTTTTGGGCGCGGCTGTACCCACGGCCTATTTTTGGCACACGGAGGCGCCTCGCAATGTCTCGCGCCATTCCGAGTCCGGCGGACGAAGTGGGCCAGCCCCACCCCCCAAGGCTATAGCCCACCCGTTTTTGTGGCCTTTTACCGCTGGACGAACGAGGCGCCCCGGCCTTCGGGCGGGTATTTTTGGGAGTGACTGTGCCCGCGGCCTATTTTTGGCACACGGAGGCGCCTCGCAAAGTCTCGCGCCATTCCGAGTCCGGCGGACGAAGTTGGCCAGCCCCACCCCCCAAGGCTATAGCCCATCCGTTTTTATGGCCTTTTACCGCTGGACGAACTTGGCGACCCGGCCTTCGGGGGGGTATTTATGGGCGCGGCTGTGTCCGCGGCCTATTTTTGGCACACGGAGGCGCCATTCCGAGTCCGGCGGACGAAGTTGGCCAGCCCCACCCCCCAAGGCTATAGCCCATCCGTTTTTATGGCCTTTTACCGCGGGACGAACTTGGCGCCCGGCCTTGGGGGGGTATTTTTGGGCGCGGCTGTGCCCGCTGGCCTATTTTTTGGCACACGGAGCCGCCACCCAAAGTCATGCGCCATTCCGAGACCGGCGGACGAAGTTGGCCCGCCCCAACCCCCAAGGCAATAGCCCCCCCGTTTTTTATGGCCTTTTACCGCTGGACGAAATTGGCGCCCCGGCCTTCGGGCGGCTATTTTTGGGCGCGGCTGTGCCCGCGGCCTATTTTTGGCACACGGAGGCGCCTCGCAAAGTCTTGCGCCATTCCGAGTCCGGCGGACGAAGTTGGCCAGCCCCACCCCCCAAGGCTATAGCCCACCCGTTTTTGTGGCCTTCTACCGCTGGGCGAACTTGGCGCTCCGGCCTTCGGGCGGGTATTTTTGGGCGCGTCTGTGCCCACGGCCTATTTTTGGCACACGGAGGCGCCTCGTAAAGTCTCGCGCCATTCCGAGTCCGGCGGACGAAGTTGGCCTGCCCCACCCCCCAAGGCTATAGCCCACCCGTTTTTGTGGCCTTTTACCGCTGGACGAACTTGGCGCCCCGACCTTCGGGCGGCTATTTTTGGGCGGGGCTGTGCCCGCGGCCTATTTTTGGCACACGGAGGCGCCTCGCAAAGTCTCTCGCCATTCCGAGTCCGGCGGACGAAGTTGGCCAGCCCCACCCCCCAAGGCTATAGCCCACCCGTTTTTATGGCCTTTTACCGCTGGACGAACTTGGCGCCCCGGCCTTCGGGCGGCTATTTTTGGGCGCGGCTGTGCCCGCGGCCTATTTTTGGCACACGGAGGCGCCTCGCAAAGTCTTGCGCCATTCCGAATCCGGCGGACGAAGTTGGCCAGCCCCACCCCCCAAGGCTATAGCCCACCCGTTTTTGTGGCCTTCTACCGCTGGGCGAACTTGGCGCCCCGGCCTTCGGGCGGGTATTTTTGGGCGCGTCTGTGCCCACGGCCTATTTTTGGCACACGGAGGTGCCTCGTAAAGTCTCGCGCCATTCCGAGTCCGGCGGACGAAGTTGGCCTGCCCCACCCCCCAAGGCTATAGCCCACCCGTTTTTGTGGCCTTTTACCGCTGGACGAACTTGGCGCCCCGGCCTTCGGGCGGGTATTTTTGGGCGCGGCTGTGTCCGCGGCCTATTTTTGGCACACGGAGGCGCCATTCCGAGTCCGGCGGACGAAGTTGGCCAGCCCCACCCCCCAAGGCTATAGCCCACCCGTTTTTGTGGCCTTTTACCGCGGGACGAACTTGGCGCCCCGGCCTTCGGGGGGGTATTTATGGGCGCGGCTGTGCCCGCGGCCTATTTTTGGCACACGGAGCCGCCTCGTAAAGTCTCGCGCCATTCCGAGTCCGGCGGACGAAGTTGGCCAGCCCCACCCCCCAAGGCTATAGCCCACCCGTTTTTATGGCCTTTTACCGCTGGACGAACTTGGCGCCCCGGCCTTCGGGCGGCTATTTTTGGGCGCGGCTGTGCCCGCGGCCTATTTTTGGCACACGGAGGCGCCTCGCAAAGTCTTGCGCCATTCCGAGTCCGGCGGACGAAGTTGGCCAGCCCCACCCCCCAAGGCTATAGCCCACCCGTTTTTGTGGCCTTCTACCGCTGGGCGAACTTGGTGCCCCGGCCTTCGGGTGGGTATTTTTGGGCGCGTCTGTGTCCACGGCCTATTTTTGGCACACGGAGGAGCCTCGTAAAGTCTCGCGCCATTCCGAGTCCGGCGGACGAAGTTGGCCTGCCCCACCCCCCAAGGCTATAGCCCACCCGTTTTTGTGGCCTTTTACCGCTGGACGAACTTGGCGCCCCGACCTTCGGGCGGCTATTTTTGGGCGCGGCTGTGCCCGCGGCCTATTTTTGGCACACGGAGGCGCCTCGCAAAGTCTTGCGCCATTCCGAGTCCGGCGGACGAAGTTGGCCAGCCCCACCCCCCAAGGCTATAGCCCACCCGTTTTTGTGGCCTTCTACCGCTGGGCGAACTTGGTGCCCCGGCCTTCGGGTGGGTATTTTTGGGCGCGTCTGTGTCCACGGCCTATTTTTGGCACACGGAGGAGCCTCGTAAAGTCTCGCGCCATTCCGAGTCCGGCGGACGAAGTTGGCCTGCCCCACCCCCCAAGGCTATAGCCCACCCGTTTTTGTGGCCTTTTACCGCTGGACGAACTTGGCGCCCCGACCTTCGGGCGGCTATTTTTGGGCGCGGCTGTGCCCGCGGCCTATTTTTGGCACACGGAGGCGCCTCGCAAAGTCTTGCGCCATTCCGAGTCCGGCGGACGAAGTTGGCCAGCCCCACCCCCCAAGGCTATAGCCCACCCGTTTTTGTGGCCTTCTACCGCTGGGCGAACTTGGCGCCCCGGCCTTCGGGCGGGTATTTTTGGGCGCGGCTGTGCCCACGGCCTATTTTTGGCACACGGAGGCGCCTCGTAAAGTCTCGCGCCATTCCGAGTCCGGCGGACGAAGTTGGCCTGCCCCAACCCCAAGGCTATAGCCCACCCGTTTTTGTGGCCTTTTACCGCTGGACGAACTTGGCGCCCCGGCCTTCGGGCGGGTAGTTTTGGGCGCGGCTGTGCCCGCGGCCTATTTTTGGCACACGGAGGCGCCATTCCGAGTCCGGCGGACGAAGTTGGCCAGCCCCACCCCCCAAGGCTATAGCCCACCCGTTTTTGTGGCCTTTTACCGCTGGACGAACTTGGCGCCCCGGCCTTCGGGGGGGTATTTATGGGCGCGGCTGTGCCCGCGGCCTATTTTTGGAACACGGAGCCGCCTCGCAAAGTCTCGCGCCATTCCGAGTCCTGCGGACGAAGTTGGCCAGCCCCACCCCCCAAGGCTATAGCCCACCCGTTTTTGTGGCCTTTTTCAGCTGGACGAACTTGGCGCCCCGGCCTTCGGGCGGGTATTTTTGGGCGCGGCTGTGCCCGCGGCCTATTTTTGCCACACGGAGGCGCCTCGCAAAGTCTCGCGCCATTCCGAGTCCGGCGGACGAAGTTGGCCAGCCCCACCCCCCAAGGCTATAGCCCACCCGTTTTTGTGGCCTTTTACCGCTGGACGAACTTGGCGCCCCGGCCTTCGGGCGGGTATTTTTGGGCGCGGCCGTGCCCGCGGCCTATTTTTGGCACACGGAGGTGCCTCGCAAAGTCTCGCGCCATTCCGAGTCCGGCGGACGAAGTTGGCCAGCCCCACCCCCCAAGGCTATAGCCCATCCGTTTTTATGGCCTTTTACCGCTGGACGAACTTGGCGCCCCGGCCTTCGGGCGGGTATTTTTGGGCGCGGCTGTGCCCGCGGCCTATTTTTGGCACACGGAGGCGCCATTCCGAGTCCGGCGGACAAAGTTGGCCAGCCCCACCCCCCAAGGCTATAGCCCACCCGTTTTTGTGGCCTTTTACCGCTGGACGAACTTGGCACCCCGGCCTTCGGTGGGGTATTTATGGGCGCGGCTGTGCCCGCGGCCTATTTTTGGAACACGGAGCCGCCTCGCAAAGTCTCGCGCCATTCCGAGTCCTGCGGACGAAGTTGGCCAGCCCCACCCCCCAAGGCTATAGCCCACCCGTTTTTGTGGCCTTTTTCAGCTGGACGAACTTGGCGCCCCAGCCTTCGGGCGGGTATTTTTGGGCGCGGCCGTGCCCGCGGCCTATTTTTGGCACACGGAGGCGCCTCGTAAAGTCTCGCGCCATTCCGAGTCCGGCGGACGAAGTTGGCCAGCCCCACCCCCCAAGGCTATAGCCCATCCGTTTTTATGGCCTTTTACCGCTGGACGAACTTGGCGCCCCGGCCTTCGGGCGGGTATTTTTGGGCGCGGCTGTGCCCGCGGCCTATTTTTGGCACACGGAGGCGCCATTCCGAGTCCGGCGGACGAAGTTGGCCAGCCCCACCCCCCAAGGCTATAGCCCACCCGTTTTTGTGGCCTTTTACCGCTGGACGAACTTGGCGCCCCGGCCTTCGGGGGGGTATTTATGGGCGCGGCTGTGCCCGCGGCCTATTTTTGGCACACGGAGCCGCCTCGCAAAGTCTCGCGCCATTCCGAGTCCTGCGGACGAAGTTGGCCAGCCCCACCCCCCAAGGCTATAGCCCACCCGTTTTTGTGGCCTTCTACCGCTGGGCGAACTTGGCGCCCCGGCCTTCGGGTGGGTATTTTTGGGCGCGGCTGTACCCACGGCCTATTTTTGGCACACGGAGGCGCCTCGCAATGTTTCGCGCCATTCCGAGTCCGGCGGACGAAGTGGGCCAGCCCCACCCCCCAAGGCTATAGCCCACCCGTTTTTGTGGCCTTTTACCGCTGGACGAACGAGGCGCCCCGGCCTTCGGGCGGGTATTTTTGGGAGTGACTGTGCCCGCGGCCTATTTTTGGCACACGGAGGCGCCTCGCAAAGTCTCGCGCCATTCCGAGTCCGGCGGACGAAGTTGGCCAGCCCCACCCCCCAAGGCTATAGCCCATCCGTTTTTATGGCCTTTTACCGCTGGACGAACTTGGCGACCCGGCCTTCGGGGGGGTATTTATGGGCGCGGCTGTGTCCGCGGCCTATTTTTGGCACACGGAGGCGCCATTCCGAGTCCGGCGGACGAAGTTGGCCAGCCCCACCCCCCAAGGCTATAGCCAATCCGTTTTTATGGCCTTTTACCGCGGGACGAACCTGGCGCCCCGGCCTTCGGGGGGGTATTTATGGGCGCGGCTGTGCCCGCGGCCTATTTTTGGCACACGGAGCCGCCTCGTAAAGTCTCGCGCCATTCCGAGTCCGGCGGACGAAGTTGGCCAGCCCCACCCCCCAAGGCTATAGCCCACCCGTTTTTATGGCCTTTTACCGCTGGACGAACTTGGCGCCCCGGCCTTCGGGCGGCTATTTTTGGGCGCGGCTGTGCCCGCGGCCTATTTTTGGCACACGGAGGCGCCTCGCAAAGTCTTGCGCCATTCCGAGTCCGGCGGACGAAGTTGGCCAGCCCCACCCCCCAAGGCTATAGCCCACCCGTTTTTGTGGCCTTCTACCGCTGGGCGAACTTGGCGCCCCGGCCTTCGGGCGGGTATTTTTGGGCGCGTCTGTGCCCACGGCCTATTTTTGGCACACGGAGGCGCCTCGTAAAGTCTCGCGCCATTCCGAGTCCGGCGGACGAAGTTGGCCTGCCCCACCCCCCAAGGCTATAGCCCACCCGTTTTTGTGGCCTTTTACCGCTGGACGAACTTGGCGCCCCGACCTTCGGGCGGCTATTTTTGGGCGCGGCTGTGCCCGCGGCCTATTTTTGGCACACGGAGGCGCCTCGCAAAGTCTCGCGCCATTCCGAGTCCGGCGGACGAAGTTGGCCAGCCCCACCCCCCAAGGCTATAGCCCACCCGTTTTTATGGCCTTTTACCGCTGGACGAACTTGGCGCCCCGGCCTTCGGGCGGCTATTTTTGGGCGCGGCTGTGCCCGCGGCCTATTTTTGGCACACGGAGGCGCCTCGCAAAGTCTTGCGCCATTCCGAGTCCGGCGGACGAAGTTGGCCAGCCCCACCCCCCAAGGCTATAGCCCACCCGTTTTTGTGGCCTTCTACCGCTGGGCGAACTTGGCGCCCCAGCCTTCGGGCGGGTATTTTTGGGCGCGTCTGCGCCCACGGCCTATTTTTGGCACACGGAGACGCCTCGTAAAGTCTCGCGCCATTCCGAGTCCGGCGGATGAAGTTGGCCTGCCCCACCCCCCAAGGCTATAGCCCACCCGTTTTTGTGGCCTTTTACCGCTGGACGAACTTGGCGCCCCGGCCTTCGGGCGGGTATTTTTGGGCGCGGCTGTGTCCGCGGCCTATTTTTGGCACACGGAGGCGCCATTCCGAGTCCGGCGGACGAAGTTGGCCAGCCCCACCCCCCAAGGCTATAGCCCACCCGTTTTTGTGGCCTTTTACCGCGGGACGAACTTGGCGCCCCGGCCTTCGGGGGGGTATTTACGGGCGCGGCTGTGCCCGCGGCCTATTTTTGGCACACGGAGCCGCCTCGTAAAGTCTCGCGCCATTCTGAGTCCGGCGGACGAAGTTGGCCTGCCCCACCCCCCAAGGCTATAGCCCACCCGTTTTTATGGCCTTTTACCGCTGGACGAACTTGGCGCCCCGGCCTTCGGGCGGGTATTTTTGGGCGCGGCTGTGCCCGCGGCCTATTTTTGGCACACGGAGGCGCCATTCCGAGTCCGGCGGACGAAGTTGGCCAGCCCCACCCCCCAAGGCTATAGCCCACCCGTT
This sequence comes from Citrus cavaleriei, assembly GCA_030448935.1. Lineage (NCBI taxonomy): Eukaryota > Viridiplantae > Streptophyta > Magnoliopsida > Sapindales > Rutaceae > Citrus > Citrus cavaleriei. The sequence continues at coordinate 28,614 of JAUJEM010000375.1, forward strand.
TTTGTGGCCTTTTACCGCGGGACGAACTTGGCGCCCCGGCCTTCGGGGGGGTATTTTTGGGCGCGGCTGTGCTCGCGGCCTATTTTTGGCACACGGAGCCGCCTCGCAAAGTCTCGCACCATTCCGAGTCCGGCGGACGAAGTTGGGCAGCCCCACCCCCCAAGGCTATAGCCCACCCGTTTTTGTGGCCTTTTTCAGCTGGACGAACGTGGCGCCCCAGCCTTCGGGCGGGTATTTTTGGGCGCGGCCGGGCCCGCGGCCTATTTTTGGCACACGGAGGTGCCTCGTAAAGTCTCACGCCATTCCGAGTCCGGCGGACGAAGTTGGCCAGCCCCACCCCCCAAGGCTATAGCCCACCCGTTTTTGTGGCCTTCTACCGCTGGGCGAACTTGGCGCCCCGGCCTTCGGGTGGGTATTTTTGGGCGTGGCTGTGCCCGCGGCCTATTTCTGGCACACGGAGGCGCCTCGCAATGTCTCACGCCATTCCGAGTCCGGCGGAAGAAGTTGGCCAGCCCCACCCCCCAAGGCTATAGCCCACCCGTTTTTGTGGCCTTTTACCGCTGGACGAACGAGGCGCCCCGGCCTTTGGGCAGGTATTTTTGGGAGAGGCTGTGCCCGCGGCCTATTTTTGGCACACGGAGGCGCCTCGCAAAGTCTCGCGCCATTCCGAGTCCGACGGACGAAGTTGGCCAGCCCCACCCCCCAAGGCTATAGCCCACCCGTTTTTATGGCCTTTTACCGCTGGACGAACTTGGCGCCCCGGCCTTCGGGCGGGTATTTTTGGGCGCGGCTGTGCCCGCGGCCTATTTTTTGCACACGGAGGTGCCTCGCAAAGTCTCGCGCCATTCCGAGTCCGGCGGACGAAGTTGGCCAGCCCCACCCCCCAAGGCTATAGCCCACCCGTTTTTATGGCCTTTTACCGCTGGACGAACTTGGCGCCCCGGCCTTCGGGCGGGTATTTTTGGGAGCGGCTGTGCCTGCGGCCTATTTTTTGCACACGGAGGCGCCTCGCAAAGTCTCGCGCCATCCCGAGTCCGGCGGACGAAGTTGGCCAGCCCCACCCCCCAAGGCTATAGCCCACCCGTTTTTGTGGCCTTTTTCAGCTGGACGAACTTGGCGCCCCAGCCTTCGGGCGGGTATTTTTGGGCGCGGCCGTGCCCGTGGCCTATTTTTGGCACACGGAGGCGCCTCGTAAAATCTCGCGCCATTCCGATTCCGGCGGACGAAGTTGGCCAGCCCCACCCCCCAAGGCTATAGCCCACCCGTTTTTGTGGCCTTTTACCGCTGGACGAACTTGGCGCCCCGGCCTTCGGGGGGGTATTTATGGGCGCGGCTGTGCTCGCGGCCTATTTTTCGCACACGGAGGTGCCTCGCAAAGTCTCGCGCCATTCCGAGTCCGGCGGACGAAGTTGGCCAGCCCCACCCCCCAAGGCTATAGCCCACCCGTTTTTGTGCCCTTTTTCCGCAGGACGAACTTGGCGCCCCGGCCTTCGGGCGGGTATTTTTGGGCGCGGCCGTGCCCGCAGCCTATTTTTGGCACACGGAGGTGCCTCGAAAAGTCTCGCGCGATTCCGAGTCCGGCGGACGAAGTTGGCCAGCCCCACCCCCCAAGGCTATAGCCCACCCGTTTTTGTGGCCTTTTACCGCTGGACGAACTTGGCGCACCGGCCTTCGGGGGGGTATTTATGGGCGCGGCTGTGCCCGCGGCCTATTTTTGGCACACGGAGGCGCCTCGCAAAGTCTCGCGCCATTCCGAGTCCGGCGGACGAAGTTGGCCAGCCCCACCCCCCAAGGCTATAGCCCACCCGTTTTTGTGGCCTTTTTCAGCTGGACGAACTTGGCGCCCCAGCCTTCGGGCGGGTATTTTTGGGTACGGCCGTGCCCGCGGCCTATTTTTGGCACACGGAGGTGCCTCATAAAGTCTCGCGCCATTCCGAGTCCGGCGGACGAAGTTGGCCAGCCCCACCCCCCAAGGCTATAGCCCACCCGTTTTTGTGGCCTTTTACCGCTGGATGAACTTGGCGCCCCGGCCTTCGGGCGGATATTTTTGTGCACGGCTGTGCCCGCGGCCTATTTTTGACACTCGGAGGCGCCTCGCAAAGTCTCGCGCCATTCCGAGTCCGGCGGACGAAGTTGGCCAGCCCCACCCCCCAAGGCTATAGCCCACCCGTTTTTGTGGCCTTTTACCGCTGGACGAACATGGCGCCCCGGCCTTCGGGCGGGTATTTTTGGGCGCGGCTGTGCCCACGGCCTATTTTTGGCAATCGGTGGCGCCTCGCAAAGTCTCGCGCCATTCCGAGTCCGGCGGACGAAGTTGGCCAGCCCCACCCCCCAAGGCTATAGCCCACCCGTTTTTGTTGCCTTTTACCGCTGGACGAACTTGGCGCCCCGGCCTTCGGGCGGGTATTTTTGGGCGCGGCTGTGCCCGCGGCCTATTTTTGGCACTCGGAGGCGCCTCGCAAAGTCTCGCGCCATTCCGAGTCCTGCGGACTAAGTTGGCCCCCACCCCCCAAGGCTATAGCCCACCCGTTTTTGTGGCCTTTTACCGCTGGACGAACATGGCGCCCCGGCCTTCGGGCGGGTATTTTTGGCCGCGCGGCCTGTTTTTGGCACACGTAGGCGCCTCGCAAAGTCTCGCGCCATTCCGAGTCCGGCGGACGAAGTTGGCCAGCCCCACCCCCCAAGGCTATAGCCCACCCGTTTTTGTGGCCTTTTTCCGCTGGACGAACTTGGCGCCCCGGCCTTCGGGCGGGTATTTTTGGGCGCGGCTGCGCCCGCGGCCTATTTTTAGCACACGGAGGCGCCTCGCAAAGTCTCGCGCCATTCCGAGTCCGGCGGACGAAGTTGGCTAGCCCCATCCCCAGAGGCTATAGCCCACCCGTTTTTGTGGCCTTTTACCGCTGGACGAACTTGGCGCCCCGGCCTTCGGGCGGGTATTTTTGGGCGCGGCCGTCGCTGCTGCCTATTTTTGGCACACGGAGGCGCCTCGCAAAGTCTCGCGCCATTCCGAGTCCGGCGGACAAAGTTGGCCAGCCCCACCCCCCAAGGGTATAGCCCACCCGTTTTTGTGGCCTTTTTCCGCTGGACGAACTTGGCGCCCCGGCCTTCGGGCGGGTATTTTTGGGCGCGGCTGCGCCCGCGGCCTATTTTTAGCACACCGAGGCGCCCCGCAAAGTCTCTCGCCATTCCGAGTCCGGCAGACGAAGTTGGCCAGCCCCATCCCCCAAGGCTATAACCCACCCGTTTTTGTGGCCTTTTACCGCTGGACGAACTTGGCGCCCCGGCCTTCGGGCGGGTATTTTTGGGCGCGGCTGTGCCCACGGCCTATTTTTGGCACACGGAGGCGCCTCGCAAAGTCTCGCGCCATTCCGAGTCCGGCGGACGAAGTTGGCCTGCCCCACCCCCCAAGGCTACAGCCCACCCGTTTTTGTGGCCTTTTACCGCTGGACGAACTTGGCGCCCCGGCCTTCGGGCGGGTATTTTTGGGCGTGGCTGTGCCGACGGCCTATTTTTGGCACACGGAGGCGCCTCGCAATGTCTCGCGCCATTCCGAGTCCGGCGGACGAAGTTGGCCAGCCCCACACCCCAAGGCTATAGCCCACCCGTTTTTGTGGCCTTTTACCGCTGGATGAACGAGGCGCCCCGGCCTTTGGGCGGGTATTTTTGGGAGCGGCTGTGCCCGCGGCCTATTTTTGGCACACGGAGGCGCCTCGCAAATTCTCGCGCCATTCCGAGTCCGGCGGACGAAGTTGGCCAGCCCCACCCCCCAAGGCTATAGCCCACCCGTTTTTATGGCCTTTTACCGCTGGACGAACTTGACGCCCCGGCCTTCGGGCGGGTATTTTTGGGCGCGGCTGTGCCCGCGGCCTATTTTTGGCACACGGAGGCGCCATTCCGAGTCCGGCGGACGAAGTTGGCCAGCCTCACCCCCCAAGGCTATAGCCCACCCGTTTTTGTGGCCTTTTTCCGCTGGACGAACTTGGCGCCCCGGCCTTTGGGCGGGTATTTTTGGGCGCGGCCGTGCCCGCAGCCTACTTTTGGCACACGGAGGCGCCTCGCAAAGTCTCGCGCGATTCCGAGTCCGGCGGACGAAGTTGGCCAGCCCCACCCCCCAAGGCTATAGCCCACCCGTTTTTGTGGCCTTTTACCGCTGGACGAACTTGGCGCACCGGCCTTCGGGGGGGTATTTATGGGCGCGGCTGTGCCCGCGGCCTATTTTTGGCACACGGAGGCGCCTCGCAAAGTCTCGCGCCATTCCGAGTCCGGCGGACGAAGTTGGCCAGCCCCACCCCCCAAGGCTATAGCCCACCCGTTTTTATGGCCTTTTACCGCTGGACGAACTTGGCGCCCCGGCCTTCGGGCGGCTATTTTTGGGCGCGGCTGTGCCCGCGGCCTATTTTTGGCACACGGAGGCGCCTCGCAAAGTCTTGCGCCATTCCGAGTCCGGCGGACGAAGTTGGCCAGCCCCACCCCCCAAGGCTATAGCCCACCCGTTTTTGTGGCCTTCTACCGCTGGGCGAACTTGGCGCCCCAGCCTTCGGGCGGGTATTTTTGGGCGCGTCTGCGTCCACGGCCTATTTTTGGCTCACGGAGACGCCTCGTAAAGTCTCGCGCCATTCCGAGTCCGGCGGATGAAGTTGGCCTGCCCCACCCCCCAAGGCTATAGCCCACCCGTTTTTGTGGCCTTTTACCGCTGGACGAACTTGGCGCCCCGGCCTTCGGGCGGGTATTTTTGGGCGCGGCTGTGTCCGCGGCCTATTTTTGGCACACGGAGGCGCCATTCCGAGTCCGGCGGACGAAGTTGGCCAGCCCCACCCCCCAAGGCTATAGCCCATCCGTTTTTATGGCCTTTTACCGCGGGACGAACTTGGCGCCCCGGCCTTCGGGGGGGTATTTATGGGCGCGGCTGTGCCCGCGGCCTATTTTTGGCACACGGAGCCGCCTCGTAAAGTCTCGCGCCATTCCGAGTCCGGCGGACGAAGTTGGCCAGCCCCACCCCCCAAGGCTATAGCCCACCCGTTTTTATGGCCTTTTACCGCTGGACGAAATTGGCGCCCCGGCCTTCGGGCGGCTATTTTTGGGCGCGGCTGTGCCCGCGGCCTATTTTTGGCACACGGAGGCGCCTCGCAAAGTCTTGCGCCATTCCGAGTCCGGCGGACGAAGTTGGCCAGCCCCACCCCCCAAGGCTATAGCCCACCCGTTTTTGTGGCCTTCTACCGCTGGGCGAACTTGGCGCTCCGGCCTTCGGGCGGGTATTTTTGGGCGCGTCTGTGCCCACGGCCTATTTTTGGCACACGGAGGCGCCTCGTAAAGTCTCGCGCCTTTCCGAGTCCGGCGGACGGGTTGGCCTGCCCCACCCCCAAGGCTATAGCCCACCCGTTTTGTGGCCTTTTACCGCTGGACGAACTTGGCGCCCGACCTTCGGGCGGCTATTTTTGGCGCGGCTGTGCCCGGCCTATTTTTGGCACACGGAGGCGCCTCGCAAAGTCTCGCGCCATTCCGAGTCCGGCGGACGAAGTTGGCCAGCCCCACCCCCCAAGGCTATAGCCCACCCGTTTTTATGGCCTTTTACCGCTGGACGAACTTGGCGCCCCGGCCTTCGGGCGGCTATTTTTGGGCGCGGCTGTGCCCGCGGCCTATTTTTGGCACACGGAGGCGCCTCGCAAAGTCTTGCGCCATTCCGAGTCCGGCGGACGAAGTTGGCCAGCCCCACCCCCCAAGGCTATAGCCCACCCGTTTTTGTGGCCTTCTACCGCTGGGCGAACTTGGCGCCCCAGCCTTCGGGCGGGTATTTTTGGGCGCGTCTGCGTCCACGGCCTATTTTTGGCTCACGGAGACGCCTCGTAAAGTCTCGCGCCATTCCGAGTCCGGCGGATGAAGTTGGCCTGCCCCACCCCCCAAGGCTATAGCCCACCCGTTTTTGTGGCCTTTTACCGCTGGACGAACTTGGCGCCCCGGCCTTCGGGGGGGTATTTATGGGCGCGGCTGTGCCCGCGGCCTATTTTTGGCACACGGAGGCGCCATTCCGAGTCCGGCGGACGAAGTTGGCCAGCCCCAACCCCCAAGGCTATAGCCCACCCGTTTTTGTGGCCTTTTACCGCGGGACGAACTTGGCGCCCCGGCCTTCGGGGGGGTATTTATGGGCGCGGCTGTGCTCGCGGCCTATTTTTGGCACACGGAGCCGCCTCGCAAAGTCTCGCACCATTCCGAGTCCGGCGGACGAAGTTGGGCAGCCCCACCCCCCAAGGCTATAGCCCACCCGTTTTTGTGGCCTTTTTCAGCTGGACGAACGTGGCGCCCCAGCCTTCGGGCGGGTATTTTTGGGCGCGGCCGGGCCCGCGGCCTATTTTTGGCACACGGAGGTGCCTCGTAAAGTCTCACGCCATTCCGAGTCCGGCGGACGAAGTTGGCCAGCCCCACCCCCCAAGGCTATAGCCCACCCGTTTTTGTGGCCTTCTACCGCTGGGCGAACTTGGCGCCCCGGCCTTCGGGTGGGTATTTTTGGGCGTGGCTGTGCCCGCGGCCTATTTTTGGCACACGGAGGCGCCTCGCAATGTCTCACGCCATTCCGAGTCCGGCGGAAGAAGTTGGCCAGCCCCACCCCCCAAGGCTATAGCCCACCCGTTTTTGTGGCCTTTTACCGCTGGACGAACTTGGCGCCCCGGCCTTCGGGCGGGTATTTTTGGGCGCGGCCGTGCCCGCAGCCTATTTTTGGCACACGGAGGTGCTTCGAAATGTCTCGCGCGATTCCGAGTCCGGCGGACGAAGTTGGCCAGCCCCACCCCCCAAGGCTATAGCCCACCCGTTTTTGTGGCCTTTTACCGCTGGACGAACTTGGCGAACCGGCCTTCGGGGGGGTATTTATGGGCGCGGCTGTGCCCGCGGCCTATTTTTGGCACACGGAGGCGCCTCGCAAAGTCTCGCGCCATTCCGAGTCCGGCGGACGAAGTTGGCCAGCCCCACCCCCCAAGGCTATAGCCCACCCGTTTTTGTGGCCTTTTTCAGCTGGACGAACTTGGCGCCCCAGCCTTCGGGCGGGTATTTTTGGGCACGGCCGTGCCCGCGGCCTATTTTTGGCACACGGAGGTGCCTCGTAAAGTCTCGCGCCATTCCGAGTCCGGCGGACGAAGTTGGCCAGCCCCACCCCCCAAGGCTATAGCCCACCCGTTTTTGTGGCCTTTTACCGCTGGATGAACTTGGCGCCCCGGCCTTCGGGCGGATATTTTTGTGCACGGCTGTGCCCGCGGCCTATTTTTGGCACTCGGAGGCGCCTCGCAAAGTCTCGCGCCATTCCGAGTCCGGCGGACGAAGTTGGCCAGCCCCACCCCCCAAGGCTATAGCCCACCCGTTTTTGTGGCCTTTTACCGCTGGACGAACATGGCGCCCCGGCCTTCGGGCGGGTATTTTTGGGCGCGGCTGTGCCCACGGCCTATTTTTGGCACTCGGTGGCGCCTCGCAAAGTCTCGCGCCATTCCGAGTCCGGCGGACGAAGTTGGCCAGCCCCACCCCCCAAGGCTATAGCCCACCCGTTTTTGTGGCCTTTTACCGCTGGACGAACTTGGCGCCCCGGCCTTCGGGCGGGTATTTTTGGGCGCGGCTGTGCCCGCGGCCTATTTTTGGCACTCGGAGGCGCCTCGCAAAGTCTCGCGCCATTCCGAGTCCTGCGGACTAAGTTGGCCCCCACCCCCCAAGGCTATAGCCCACCCGTTTTTGTGGCCTTTTACCGCTGGACGAACATGGCGCCCCGGCCTTCGGGCGGGTATTTTTGGCCGCGCGGCCTGTTTTTGGCACACGTAGGCGCCTCGCAAAGTCTCGCGCCATTCCGAGTCCGGCGGACGAAGTTGGCCAGCCCCACCCCCCAAGGCTATAGCCCACCCGTTTTTGTGGCCTTTTTCCGCTGGACGAACTTGGCGCCCCGGCCTTCGGGCGGGTATTTTTGGGCGCGGCTGCGTCCGCGGCCTATTTTTAGCACACGGAGGCGCCTCGCAAAGTCTCGCGCCATTCCGAGTCCGGCGGACGAAGTTGGCCAGCCCCATCCCCAGAGGCTATAGCCCACCCGTTTTTGTGGCCTTTTACCGCTGGACGAACTTGGCGCCCCGGCCTTCGGGCGGGTATTTTTGGGCGCGGCTGTGCCCGCGGCCTATTTTTGGCACACGGAGGCGCCTCGCAAAGTCTCGCGCCATTCCGAGTCCGGCGGACAAAGTTGGCCAGCCCCACCCCCCAAGGCTATAGCCCACCCGTTTTTGTGGCCTTTTTCCGCTGGACGAACTTGGCGCCCCGGCCTTCGGGCGGGTATTTTTGGGCGCGGCTGCGCCCGCGGCCTATTTTTAGCACACCGAGGCGCCTCGCAAAGTCTCTCGCCATTCCGAGTCTGGCAGACGAAGTTGGCCAGCCCCATCCCCCAAGGCTATAACCCACCCGTTTTTGTGGCCTTTTACCGCTGGACGAACTTGGCGCCCCGGCCTTCGGGCGGGTATTTTTGGGCGCGGCTGTGCCCACGGCCTATTTTTGGCACACGGAGGCGCCTCGCAAAGTCTCGCGCCATTCCGAGTCCGGCGGACGAAGTTGGCCTGCCCCACCCCCCAAGGCTACAGCCCACCCGTTTTTGTGGCCTTTTACCGCTGGACGAACTTGGCGCCCCGGCCTTCGGGCGGGTATTTTTGGGCATGGCTGTGCCCGCGGCCTATTTTTGGCACACGGAGGCGCCTCGCAATGTCTCGCGCCATTCCGAGTCCGGCGGACGAAGTTGGCCAGCCCCACCCCCCAAGGCTATAGCCCACCCGTTTTTGTGGCCTTTTACCGCTGGATGAACGAGGCGCCCCGGCCTTTGGGCGGGTATTTTTGGGAGCGGCTGTGCCCGCGGCCTATTTTTGGCACACGGAGGCGCCTCGCAAATTCTCGCGCCATTCCGAGTCCGGCGGACGAAGTTGGCCAGCCCCACCCCCCAAGGCTATAGCCCACCCGTTTTTATGGCCTTTTACCGCTGGACGAACTTGACGCCCCGGCCTTCGGGCGGGTATTTTTGGGCGCGGCTGTGCCCGCGGCCTATTTTTGGCACACGGAGGCGCCATTCCGAGTCCGGCGGACAAAGTTGGCCAGCCTCACCCCCCAAGGCTATAGCCCACCCGTTTTTGTGGCCTTTTTCCGCTGGACGAACTTGGCGCCCCGGCCTTTGGGCGGGTATTTTTGGGCGCGGCCGTGCCCACAGCCTACTTTTGGCACACGGAGGCGCCTCGCAAAGTCTCGCGCGATTCCGTGTCCGGCGGACGAAGTTGGCCAGCCCAACCCCCCAAGGCTATAGCCCACCCGTTTTTGTGGCCTTTTACCGCTGGACGAACTTGGCGCACCGGCCTTCGGGGGGGTATTTATGGGCGCGGCTGTGCCCGCGGCCAATTTTTGGCACAAGGAGGTGCCTCGAAATGTCTCGCGCCATTCCGAGTCCGGCGGACGAAGTTGGCCAGCCCCACCCCCCAAGGCTATAGCCCGCCCGTTTTTGTGGCCTTTTCAGCTGGACGAACTTGGCCCCCCAGCCTTCGGGCGGGTATTTTTGGTCGCGGCTGTGCCTGCGGCCTATTTTTGGTACACGGAGGCGCCTCGCAAAGTCTCGCGCCATTCCGAGTCCGGCGGACGATGTTGGCCAGCCCCACCCCCCAAGGCTATAGCCCACCCGTTTTTGTGGCCTTTTACCGCTGGACGAACTTGGCGCCCCGGCCTTCGGGTAGGTATTTTTGGGTGCGGCTGTGCCCGTGGCCTATTTTTGGCAATCGGAGGTGCCTCGCAAAGTCTCGCGCCATTCCGAGTCCGGCGGACGAAGTTGGCCAGCCCCACCCCCCAAGGCTATAGCCCACCCGTTTTTGTGGCCTTTTTCCGCTGGACGAACTTGGCGTCCCAGCCTTCGGGCGGGTATTTTTGGGCGCGGCTGTGCCCGCGGCCTATTTTTGGCACACGGAGGCGCCTCGCAAAGTCTCGCGCCATTCCGAGTCCGGCGGACGAAGTTGGCCAGCCCCACCCCCCAAGGCTATAGCCCACCCGTTTTTGTGGGCTTTTTCCGCTGGACGAACTTGGCTCCCCGGCCTTCGGGCGGGTATTTTTGGGCGCGGCTGTGCCCGCGGTCTATTTTCGGCACACGGTGGCGCCTCGCAAAGTCTCGCGCCATTCCGAGTCCGGCGGACGAAGTTGGCCAGCCCCACCCCCCAAGGCTAAAGCCCACCCGTTTTTGTGGGCTTTTTCCGCAGGACGAACTTGGCTCCCCGGCCTTCGGGCGGGTATTTTTGGGCGCGGCTGTGCCCGCCGCCTATTTTTGGCACACGGAGGCGCCTCGCAAAGTCTCGCACCATTCCGAGTCCGGCGGACGAAGTTGGCCAGCCCCACCCCCCAAGGCTATAGCCCACCCGTTTTTGTGGCCTTTTACCGCTGGACGAACGTGGCGCCCCGGCCTTCGGGCGGGGAGTTTTGGGCGCGGCTGTGCCCGCGGCCTATTTTCAGCACACGGTGGCGCCTCGCAAAGTCTCGCGCCATTCCGAGTCCGGCGGACGAAGTTGGCCAGCCCCACCCCCCAAGGCTAAAGCCCACCCGTTTTTGTGGCCTTTTTCCGCAGGACGAACTTTGCGCCCCGGCCTTCGGGCGGGTATTTTTGGGTGCGGCTGTGCCCGCGGCCTATTTTTGGCACACGGAGGCGCCTCGCAATGTCTCGCGCCATTCCGAGTCCGGCGGACGAAGTTGGCCAGCCCCACCCCCCAAGGCTATAGCCCACCCGTTTTTGTGGGCTTTTTCCGCTGGACGAACTTGGCTCCCCGGCCTTCGGGCGGGTATTTTTGGGCGCGGCTGTGCCCGCGGTCTATTTTCGGCACACGGTGGCGCCTCGCAAAGTCTCGCGCCATTCCGAGTCCGGCGGACGAAGTTGGCCAGCCCCACCCCCCAAGGCTAAAGCCCACCCGTTTTTGTGGCCTTTTTCCGCAGGACGAACTTGGCGCCCCGGCCTTCGGGCGGGTATTTTTGGGTGCGGCTGTGCCCGCGGCCTATTTTCGGCACACGGTGGCGCCTCGCAAAGTCTCGCGCCATTCCGAGTCCGGCGGACGAAGTTGGCCAGCCCCACCCCCCAAGGCTAAAGCCCACCCGTTTTTGTGGCCTTTTTCCGCAGGACGAACTTTGCGCCCCGGCCTTCGGGCGGGTATTTTTGGGTGCGGCTGTGCCCGCGGCCTATTTTTGGCACACGGAGGCGCCTCGCAATGTCTCGCGCCATTCCGTGTCCGGCGGACGAAATTGGCCAGCCCCACCCCCCAAGGCTAAAGCCCACCCGTTTTTGTGGCCTTTTTCCGCAGGACGAACTTGGCGCCCCAGCCTTCGGGCGGGTATTTTTGGGTGCGGCTGTGCCCGCGGCCTATTTTTGGCACACGGAGTCGCCTAGCAAAGTCTCGCGCCATTTCGAGTCCGGCGGATGAAGTTGGCCAGCCCCACCCCCCAAGGCTATACCCACCCGTTTTTGTGGCCTTTTTCCGCTGGACGAACTTGGCGCCCCAGCCTTCGGGCGGGTATTTTTGGGCGCGGCTGTGCCCGCGGCCTATTTTTGGCACACGGAGGCGCCTCGCAAAGTCTCGCGCCATTCCGAGTCCGGCGGACGAAGTTGGCCAGCCCCACCCCCCAAGGCTATAGCCCACCCGTTTTTGTGGGCTTTTTCCGCTGGACGAACTTGGCTCCCCGGCCTTCGGGCGGGTATTTTTGGGCGCGGCTGTGCCCGCGGTCTATTTTCGGCACACGGTGGCGCCTCGCAAAGTCTCGCGCCATTCCGAGTCCGGCGGACGAAGTTGGCCAGCCCCACCCCCCAAGGCTAAAGCCCACCCGTTTTTGTGGGCTTTTTCCGCAGGACGAACTTGGCTCCCCGGCCTTCGGGCGGGTATTTTTGGGCGCGGCTGTGCCCGCCGCCTATTTTTGGCACACGGAGGCGCCTCGCAAAGTCTCGCACCATTCCGAGTCCGGCGGACGAAGTTGGCCAGCCCCACCCCCCAAGGCTATAGCCCACCCGTTTTTGTGGCCTTTTACCGCTGGACGAACTTGGCGTCCCGGCCTTCGGGCGGGTATTTTTGGGCGCGGCTGTGCCCGCGGCCTATTTTCAGCACACGGTGGCGCCTCGCAAAGTCTCGCGCCATTCCGAGTCCGGCGGACGAAGTTGGCCAGCCCCACCCCCCAAGGCTAAAGCCCACCCGTTTTTGTGGCCTTTTTCCGCAGGACGAACTTTGCGCCCCGGCCTTCGGGCGGGTATTTTTGGGTGCGGCTGTGCCCGCGGCCTATTTTTGGCACACGGAGGCGCCTCGCAATGTCTCGCGCCATTCCGAGTCCGGCGGACGAAGTTGGCCAGCCCCACCCCCCAAGGCTAAAGCCCACCCGTTTTTGTGGCCTTTTTCCGCAGGACGAACTTGGCGCCCCGGCCTTCGGGCGGGTATTTTTGGGTGCGGCTGTGCCCGCGGCCTATTTTCGGCACACGGTGGCGCCTCGCAAAGTCTCGCGCCATTCCGAGTCCGGCGGACGAAGTTGGCCAGCCCCACCCCCCAAGGCTAAAGCCCACCCGTTTTTGTGGCCTTTTTCCGCAGGACGAACTTTGCGCCCCGGCCTTCGGGCGGGTATTTTTGGGTGCGGCTGTGCCCGCGGCCTATTTTTGGCACACGGAGGCGCCTCGCAATGTCTCGCGCCATTCCGAGTCCGGCGGACGAAGTTGGCCAGCCCCACCCCCCAAGGCTATAGCCCACCCGTTTTTGTGGCCTTTTTCCGCAGGACGAACTTGGCGCCCCGGCCTTCGGGCAGGTATTTTTGGGTGCGGCTGTGCCCGCGGCCTATTTTTGGCACACGGAGGCGCCTCGCAAAGTCTCGCGCCATTCCGAGTCCGGCGGACGAAGTTGGCCAGCCCCACCCCCCAAGGCTATAGCCCACCCGTTTTTGTGGGCTTTTTCCGCTGGACGAACTTGGCTCCCCGGCCTTCGGGCGGGTATTTTTGGGCGCGGCTGTGCCCGCGGTCTATTTTCGGCACACGGTGGCGCCTCGCAAAGTCTCGCGCCATTCCGAGTCCGGCGGACGAAGTTGGCCAGCCCCACCCCCCAAGGCTAAAGCCCACCCGTTTTTGTGGCCTTTTTCCGCAGGACGAACTTGGCGCCCCGGCCTTCGGGCGGGTATTTTTGGGTGCGGCTGTGCCCGCTGCCTATTTTTGGCACACGGAGGCGCCTCGCAAAGTCTCGCGCCATTCCGAGTCCGGCGGACGAAGTTGGCCAGCCCCACCCCCCAAGGCTATAGCCCACCCGTTATTGTGGCCTTTTTCCGCTGGACGAACTTGGCGCCCCGGCCTTGGGTCGGGTATTTTTGGGCGCGGCTGTGCCTGCGGCCTATTTTTGGCACACGGAGGGGCCTCACAAATTCTCGCGCCATTCCGAGTCCGGCGGACGAAGTTGGCCAGCCCCACGCCCCAAGGCTATAGCCCACCCGTTTTTGTGGCCTTTTACCGCTGGACGAACTTGGCGCCCCGTCCTTCGGGTGGTTATTTTTGGGCGCGGCTGTGCCCGCCGCCTATTTTTGGCACACGGAGGCGCCTCGCAAAGTCTCGCACCATTCCGAGTCCGGCGGACGAAGTTGGCCAGCCCCACCCCCCAAGGCTATAGCCCACCCGTTTTTGTGGCCTTTTACCGCTGGACGAACTTGGCGTCCCGGCCTTCGGGCGGGTATTTTTGGGCGCGGCTGTGCCCGCGGCCTATTTTCGGCACACGGTGGCGCCTCGCAAAGTCTCGCGCCATTCCGAGTCCGGCGGATGAAGTTGGCCAGCCCCACCCCCCAAGGCTATACCCAACCGTTTTTGTGGCCTTTTTCCGCTGGACGAACTTGGTGCCGCGGCCTTCGGGGGGGTATTTTTGGGCGAGGCTTTCCCGCGGCCTATTTTTAGCACACGGACGTGCCTCGCAAAGTCTCGCGCCATTCCGAGTCCGGCGGACGAAGTTGGCCTGCCCTACCCCCCAAGGCAATAGCCCACCCATTTTTGTGGCCTTTTACCGCTGGACGAACTTGGCGCCCCGGCCTTCGGGCGGGTATTTTTGGACGCGGCTGTGCCCGCGGCCTATTTTTGGCACACGGAGAGGCCTTGCAAAGTCTCGCGCCATTCCGAGTCCGGCGGACGAAGTTGGCCAGCCCCACCCCCCGAGGCTATAACCCACCCGTTTTTGTGGCCTTTTTCCGCTGGACGAACTTGGCGCCCCGGCCTTCGGGGGGGTATTTTTGGGAGCGGCTGGACCCGCGGCCTATTTTTGGCACACGGAGGCGCCTCGCAAAGTCTCGCGCCATTCCGAGTCCGGCGGATGAAGTTGGCCAGCCCCACCCCCCAAGGCTATACCCAACCGTTTTTGTGGCCTTTTTCCGCTGGACGAACTTGGCGCCCCAGCTTTCGGGCGGGTATTTTTGGGCGCGGCTGTGCCCGCGGCCTATTTTTGGCACACGGAGGTGCCTCGCAAAGTCTCGCGCCATTCCGAGTCCGGCGGACGAAGTTGGCCTGCCCCACCCCCCAAGGCAATAGCCCACCTGTTTTTGTGGCCTTTTTCCGCTGGACGAACTTGGTGCCGCGGCCTTCGGGCGGGTATTTTTGGGCGAGGCTTTCCCGCGGCCTATTTTTGGCACACGGAAGCGCCTCGCAAAGTCTCGCGCCATTCCGAGTCCGGCGGACGAAGTTGGCCTGCCCTACCCCCCAAGGCAATAGCCCACCCATTTTTGTGGCCTTTTACCGCTGGACGAACTTGGCGCCCCGGCCTTCGGGCGGGTATTTTTGGACGCGGCTGTGCCCGCGGCCTATTTTTGGCACACGGAGAGGCCTTGCAAAGTCTCGCGCCATTCCGAGTCCGGCGGACGAAGTTGGCCAGCCCCACCCCCCAAGGCTATAACCCACCCGTTTTTGTGGCCTTTTTCCGCTGGACGAACTTGGCGCCCCGGCCTTCGAAGGGGTATTTTTGGGCGCGGCTGTGCCTGCGGCCTATTTTTGGCACACGGAGGGGCCTCGCAAAGTCTCGCGCCATTCCGAGTCCGGCGGACGAAGTTGGCCAGCCCCACCCCCCAAGGCTATAGCCCACCCGTTTTTGTGGCCTTTTACCGCTGGACGAACTTTGCGCCCCGGCCTTCGGGTGGGTATTTTTGGGCGCGGCTGTGCCCGCGGCCTATTTTTGGCACACGGAGGTGCCTCGCAAAGTCTCGCGCCATTCCGAGTCCGGCGGACGAAGTTGGCCAGCCCCACCCCCCAAGGCTATAACCCACCCGTTTTTGTGGCCTTTTTCCGCTGGACGAACTTGGCGCCCCGGCCTTCGGGCGGGTATTTTTCGGCGCGGCTGTGCCTGCGGCCTATTTTTGGCACATGGAGGGGCCTCGCAAAATCTCGCGCCATTCCGAGTCCGGCGGACGAAGTTGGCCAGCCCCACCCCCCAAGGCTATAGCCCACCCGTTTTTGTGGCCTTTTTCCGCTGGACGAACTTGGCGCCCCGGCCTTCGGGCGGGTATTTTTGGGCGCGGCTGTCCCCGCGGTCTATTTTTGGCACACGGAGGCGCCTCGCAAAGTCTCGCGCCATTCCGAGTCCGGCGGACGAAATTGGCCAGCCCCACCCCCCAAGGCTATAGCCCACCCGTTTTTGTGTCTTTTTCCGCTGGACGAACTTGGCGCCCCGGCCTTCGGCGGGTATTTTTGGGCGCGGCTGTGCGCCCGGCCTATTTTTTGCACACGGAGGTGCCTCGCAAAGTCTCGCACCATTCCGAGTTCGGCGGACGAAGTTGGCCAGCCCCACCCCCCAAGGCTATAGCCCACCCGTTTTTGTGGCCTTTTACCGCTCGACGAACTTGACGCCCCGTCCTTCGGGCTGGTATTTTTGGGCGCGGCTGTGCCCGCGGCCTATTTTTGGCACACGGAGGCGCCTCGCAAAGTCTCGCGCCATTCCGAGTCTGGCGGACGAAGTTCGCCAGCCCCACCCGCCAAGTCTATAGCCCACCCGTTTTTGTGGCCTTTTTTTGCTGGACGAACTTGGCGCCCCGGCCTTCGGGCGGGTATTTTTGGGCGCGGCTGTAGCTGCGGCCTATTTTTGGCACACGGAGGCGCCTCGCAAAGTCTCGCGCCATTCCGAGTCCGGCGGACGAAGTTGGCCAGCCCCACCCCCCAAGGCTATAGCCCACCCGTTTTTGTGGCCTTTTACCGCTGGACGAACTTGGCGCCCCGGCCTTCGGGCGGGTATTTTTGGGCGCGGCTGTGCCCGCGGCCTATTTTTGGCACACGGAGGCGCCTCGCAAAGTCTCGCGCCATTCCGAGTCCTGCGGACGAAGTTGGCCAGCCCCACCCCCCAAGGCTATAGCCCACCCGTTTTTGTGGCCTTTTTCCGCTGGACGAACTTGGTGCCCCGGCCTTCGGGCGGGTATTTTTGGGCGCCGCTGTGCCCACGGCCTATTTTTGGCACACGGAGGCGCCTCGCAAAGTCTCGCACCATTCCAAATCCGGCGGACGAAGTTGGCCAACCCCACCCCCCAAGGCTATAGCCCACCCGTTTTTGTGGCCTTTTTCCGCTGGACGAACTTGGCGCCCCGGCCTTCGGGCGGGTATTTCTTGCTGCGGCTGTGTCCGCGCCCTATTTTTGGCACACGGAGGCGCCTCGCAAAGTCTCGCACCATTCCGAGTCCGGCGGACGAAGTTGGCCAGCCCCACCCCCCAAGGCTATAGCCCACCCGTTTTTGTGGCCTTTTACCGCTGGACGAACTTGTCGCCCCGGCCTTCGGGCGGGTATTTTTGGGCGCGGCTGTCCCCGCGGTCTATTTTTGGCACACGGAGGCGCCTCGCAAAGTCTCGCGCCATTCCGAGTCCGGCGGACGAAGTTGGCCAGCCCCACCCCCCAAGGCTATAGCCCACCCGTTTTTGTGTCTTTTTCCGCTGGACGAACTTGGCGCCCCGGCCTTCGGCGGGTATTTTTGGGCGCGGCTGTGCCCCCGGCCTATTTTTTGCACACGGAGGTGCCTCGCAAAGTCTCGCACCATTCCGAGTCCGGCGGACGAAGTTGGCCAGCCCCACCCCCCAAGGCTATAGCCCACCCGTTTTTGTGGCCTTTTACCGCTCGACGAACTTGACGCCCCGTCCTTCGGGCTGGTATTTTTGGGCGCGGCTGTGCCCGCGGCCTATTTTGGGCACACGGAGGCGCCTCGCAAAGTCTCGCGCCATTCCGAGTCCGGCGGACGAAGTTCGCCAGCCCCACCCGCCAAGTCTATAGCCCACCCGTTTTTGTGGCCTTTTTTTGCTGGACGAACTTGGCGCCCCGGCCTTCGGGCGGGTATTTTTGGGCGCGGCTGTAGCTGCGGCCTATTTTTGGCACACGGAGGCGCCTCGCAAAGTCTCGCGCCATTCCGAGTCCGGCGGACGAAGTTGGCCAGCCCCACCCCCCAAGGCTATAGCCCACCCGTTTTTGTGGCCTTTTACCGCTGGACGAACTTGGCGCCCCGGCCTTCGGGCGGGTATTTTTGGGCGCGGCTGTGGCCGCGGCCTATTTTTGGCACACGGAGGCGCCTCGAAAAGTCTCGCGCCCTTCCGAGTCCGGCGGACGAAGTTGGCCAGCCCCACCCCCCAAGGCTATAGCCCACCCGTTTTTGTGGCCTTTTACCGCTGGACGAACTCGTCGCCCCGGCCTTCGGGCGGGTATTTTTGGGCGCGGCTGTCCCCGCGGTCTATTTTTGGCACATGGAGGCGCCTCGCAAAGTCTCGCGCCATTCCGAGTCCGGCGGACGAAGTTGGCCAGCCCCACCCCCCAAGGCTATAGCCCACCCGTTTTTGTGGCCTTTTACCGCTGGACGAACTCGTCGCCCCGGCCTTCGGGCGGGTATTTTTGGGCGCGGCTGTCCCCGCGGTCTATTTTTGGCACATGGAGGCGCCTCGCAAAGTCTCGCGCCATTCCGAGTCCGGCGGACGAAGTTGGCCAGCCCCACCCCCCAAGGCTAAAGCCCACCCGTTTTTGTGTCTTTTTCCGCTGGACGAACTTGGCGCCCCGGCCTTCGGTGGGTATTTTTGGGCGCGGCTGTGCCCCCGGCCTATTTTTTGTACACGGAGGTGCCTCGCAAAGTCTCGCACCATTCCGAGTCCGGCGGACGAAGTTGGCCAGCCCCACCCCCCAAGGCTATAGCCCACCCGTTTTTGTGGCCTTTTACCGCTAGACGAACTTGACGCCCCGTCCTTCGGGCTGGTATTTTTGGGCGCGGCTGTGCCCGCGGCCTATTTTTGGCACACGGAGGCGCCTCGCAAAGTCTCGCGCCATTCCGAGTCCGGCGGACGAAGTTCGCCAGCCCCACCCCCCAAGGCTATAGCCCACCCGTTTTTGTGGCCTTTTTCCGCTGGACGAACTTGGCGCCCCGGCCTTCGGGCGGGTATTTTTGGGCGCGGCTGTGGACGCGGCCTATTTTTGGCTCACGGAGGTGCCTCGTAAAGTCTCGTGCCATTCCGAGTCCGGCGGACGAAGTTGCCCAGCCCCACCCCCCAAGGCTATAGCCCACCCGTTTTTGTGGCCTTTTTCCGCTGGACGAACTTGGCGCCCCGGCCTTCGGGCGGGTATTTTTGGGCGCGGCTGTGCCCGCGGCCTATTTTTGGCACACGGAGGCGCCTCGCAAAGTCTCACGCCATTTTGAGTCCGGCGGACGAAGTTGGCCAGCCCCACCCCCAAGGCTATAGCCCACCCGTTTTGGTGGCCTTTTTCCGCTGGACGAACTTGGCGCCCCGGCCTTCGGCGGGTATTTTTGGGCGCAGCTGTGCCCGCGGCCTATTTTTGGCACACGGTGGCGCCTCGCAAAGTCTCGCGCCATTCCGAGTCCGGCGGACGAAGTTGGCCAGCCCCACCCCCCAAGGCTATAGCCCACCCGTTTTGGTGGCCTTTTTCCGCTGGACGAACTTGGCGCCCCGGCCTTCGGCGGGTATTTTTGGGCGCGGCTGTGCCCCCGGCCTATTTTTTGCACACGGAGGTGCCTCGCAAAGTCTCGCGCCATTCCGAGTCCGGCGGACGAAGTCGGCCAGCCCCACCCCCCAAGGCTATAGCCCACCCGTTTTTGTGGCCTTTTTCCGCTGGACGAACTTGGCGCCTCGGCCTTCGGGCGGATATTTTTGGGCGCGGCTGTGCCCGCGGCCTATTTTTGGCACACGGAGGCGCCTCGCAAAGTCTCGCGCCATTCCGAGTCCGGCGGACGAAGTTCGCCAGCCCCACCCGCCAAGTCTATAGCCCACCCGTTTTTGTGGCCTTTTTCCGCTGGACGAACTTGGCGCCCCGGCCTTCGGGCGGGTATTTTTGGGCGCGGCTGTAGCTGCGGCCTATTTTTGGCACACGGAGGCGCCTCGAAAAGTCTCGCGCCATTCCGAGTCCGGCGGACGAAGTTGGCCAGCCCCACCCCCCAAGGCTATAGCCCACCCGTTTTTGTGGCCTTTTACCGCTGGACGAACTTGGCGCCCCGGCCTTCGGGCGGGTATTTTTGGGCGCGGCTGTAGCTGCGGCCTATTTTTGGCACACGGAGGCGCCTCGAAAAGTCTCGCGCCCTTCCGAGTCCGGCGGACGAAGTTGGCCAGCCCCACCCCCCAACGCTATAGCCCACCCGTTTTTGTGGCCTTTTACCGCTAGACGAACTTGACGCCCCGTCCTTCGGGCTGGTATTTTTCGGCGCGGCTGTTCCCGCGGCCTATTTTTGGCACACGGAGGCGCCTCGCAAAGTCTCGCGCCATTCCGAGTCCGGCGGACGAAGTTGGCCAGCCCCACCCCCCAAGGCTATAGCCCACCCGTTTTTGGGTCTTTTTCCGCTGGACGAACTTGGCGCCCCGGCCTTCGGCGGGTATTTTTGGGCGCGGCTGTGCCCCCGGCCTTTTTTTTGCACACGGAGGTGCCTCGCAAAGTCTCGTACCATTCCGAGTCCGGCGGACGAAGTTGGCCAGCCCCACTCCCCAAGGCTATAGCCCACCCGTTTTTGTGGCCTTTTACCGCTGGACGAACATGACGCCCCGTCCTTCGGGCTGGTATTTTTGGGCGCGGCTGTGACCGCGGCCTATTTTTGGCACACGGAGGCGCCTCGCAAAGTCTCGCGCCATTCCGAGTCCGGCGGACGAAGTCGGCCAGCCCCACCCCCCAAGGCTATAGCCCACCCGTTTTTGTGGCCTTTTACCGCTGGACGAACTTGGCGCCCCGGCCTTCGGCGGGTATTTTTGGGCGCGGCTATGCCCGCGGCCTATTTTTGGCACACGGAGGCGCCTCGCAAGGTCTGGCGCCATTCCGAGTCCGGCGGACGAAGTTGGCCAGCCCCACCCCCCAAGGCTATAGCCCACCCGTTTTTGTGGCCTTTTTCCGCTGGACGAACTTGGCGCCTCGGCCTTCGGGCGGATATTTTTGGGCGCGGCTGAGCCCGCGGCCTATTTTTGGCACACGGAGGCGCCTCGCAAAGTCTCGCGCCATTCCGAGTCCGGCGGACGAAGTTCGCCAGCCCCACCCGCCAAGTCTATAGCCCACCCGTTTTTGTGGCCTTTTTCCGCTGGACGAACTTGGCGCCCCGGCCTTCGGGCGGGTATTTTTGGGCGCGGCTGTAGCTGCGGCCTATTTTTGGCACACGGAGGCGCCTCGCAAAGTCTCGCGCCATTCCGAGTCCGGCGGACGAAGTTGGCCAGCCCCACCCCCCAAGGCTATAGCCCACCCGTTTTTGTGGCCTTTTACCGCTGGATGAACTTGGCGCCCCGGCCTTCGGGCGGGTATTTTTGGGCGCGGCTGTGGCCGCGGCCTATTTTTGGCACACGGAGGCGCCTCGAAAAGTCTCGCGCCCTTCCGAGTCCGGCGGACGAAGTTGGCCAGCCCCACCCCCCAACGCTATAGCCCACCCGTTTTTGTGGCCTTTTACCGCTGGACGAACTCGTCGCCCCGGCCTTCGGGCGGGTATTTTTGGGCGCGGCTGTCCCCGCGGTCTATTTTTGGCACATGGAGGCGCCTCGCAAAGTCTCGCGCCATTCCGAGTCCGGCGGACGAAGTTGGCCAGCCCCACCCCCCAAGGCTAAAGCCCACCCGTTTTTGTGTCATTTTCCGCTGGACGAACTTGGCGCCCCGGCCTTCGGTGGGTATTTTTGGGCGCGGCTGTGCCCCCGGCCTATTTTTTGTACACGGAGGTGCCTCGCAAAGTCTCGCACCATTCCGAGTCCGGCGGACGAAGTTGGCCAGCCCCACCCCCCAAGGCTATAGCCCACCCGTTTTTGTGGCCTTTTACCGCTAGACGAACTTGACGCCCCGTCCTTCGGGCTGGTATTTTTCGGCGCGGCTGTTCCCGCGGCCTATTTTTGGCACACGGAGGCGCCTCGCAAAGTCTCGCGCCATTCCGAGTCCGGCGGACGAAGTTGGCCAGCCCCACCCCCCAAGGCTATAGCCCACCCGTTTTTGGGTCTTTCTCCGCTGGACGAACTTGGCGCCCCGGCCTTCGGCGGGTATTTTTGGGCGCGGCTGTGCCCCCGGCCTATTTTTTGCACACGGAGGTGCCTCGCAAAGTCTCGTACCATTCCGAGTCCGGCGGACGAAGTTGGCCAGCCCCACCCCCCAAGGCTATAGCCCACCCGTTTTTGTGGCCTTTTACCGCTGGACGAACATGACGCCCCGTCCTTCGGGCTGGTATTTTTGGGCGCGGCTGTGACCGCGGCCTATTTTTGGCACACGGAGGCGCCTCGCAAAGTCTCGCGCCATTCCGAGTCCGGCGGACGAAGTCGGCCAGCCCCACCCCCCAAGGCTATAGCCCACCCGTTTTTGTGGCCTTTTACCGCTGGACGAACTTGGCGCCCCGGCCTTCGGCGGGTATTTTTGGGCGCGGCTATGCCCGCGGCCTATTTTTGGCACACGGAGGCGCCTCGCAAGGTCTGGCGCCATTCCGAGTCCGGCGGACGAAGTTGGCCAGCCCCACCCCCCAAGGCTATAGCCCACCCGTTTTTGTGGCCTTTTTCCGCTGGACGAACTTGGCGCCCCGGCCTTCGGGCGGGTATTTCTGGGCGCGGCTGTGTCCGCGCCCTATTTTTGGCGCACGGAGGCGCCTCACAAAGTCTCGCGCCATTCCGAGTCCGGCGGACGAAGTTGGCCATTCCCACCCCCCAAGGCTATAGCCCACCCGTTTTTGTGGCCTTTTACCGCTGGACGAACTTGTCGCCCCGGCCTTCGGGCGGGTATTTTTGGGCGCGGCTGTCCCCGCGGTCTATTTTTGGCACACGGAGGTGCCTCGCAAAGTCTCGCGCCATTCCGAGTCCGGCGGACGAAGTCGGCCAGCCCCACCCCCCAAGGCTACAGCCCACCCGTTTTTGTGTCTTTTTCCGCGGGACGAACTTGGCGCCCCGGCCTTCGGCGGGTATTTTTGGGCGCGGCTGTGCCCCCGGCCTATTTTTTGCACACGGAGGTGCCTCGCAAAGTCTCGTACCATTCCGAGTCCGGCGGACGAAGTTGGCCAGCCCCACCCCCCAAGGCTATAGCCCACCCGTTTTTGTGGCCTTTTACCGCTGGACGAACATGACGCCCCGTCCTTCGGGCTGGTATTTTTGGGCGCGGCTGTGACCGCGGCCTATTTTTGGCACACGGAGGCGCCTCGCAAAGTCTCGCGCCATTCCGAGTCCGGCGGACGAAGTTCGCCAGCCCCACCCCCCACGTCTATAGCCCACCCGTTTTTGTGGCCTTTTACCGCTGGACGAACTTGGCGCCCCGGCCTTCGGGCGGGTATTTTTGGGCGCGGCTGTGCCTGGCCTATTTTTGGCACACGGAGGCGCCTCGCAAAGTGTCGCGCCATTCCGAGTCCAGCGGACGAGGTTGGCCAGCCCCACCCCCAAGGCTATAGCCCACCCCGTTTTGTTGCCTTTTTCCGCTGGACGACTTGGCGCCCGGCCTTCGGGCGGGTATTTTTGGCGCGGCTGTGCCCATGGCCTATTTTTGGCACACGGTGGCGCCTCGCAAAGTCTCGCGCCATTCCGAGTCCGCGGACGAAGTTGCCCAGCCCCACCCCCCAAGGCTATAGCCCACCCGTTTTTGTGGCCTTTTTCCGCTGGACGAACTAGGCGCCCCGGCCTTCGGGCGGGTTTTTTTGGGCGCGGCTATGCCCGCGGCCTATTTTTGGCACACGGAGGCGCCTCGCAAGGTCTGGCGCCATTCCGAGTCCGGCGGACGAAGTTGGCCAGCCCCACCCCCCAAGGCTATACCCACCCGTTTTTGTGGCCTTTTTCCACTGGACGAACTTGGCGCCCCGGCATTCGGGCGGGTATTTCTGGGCGCGGCTGTGTCCGCGCCCTATTTTTGGCGCACGGAGGCGCCTCACAAAGTCTCGCGCCATTCCGAGTCCGGCGGACGAAGTTGGCATGCCCCACCCCCCAAGGCTATAGCCCACCCGTTTTTGTGGCCTTTTACCGCTGGACGAACTTGTCGCCCCGGCCTTCGGGCGGGTATTTTTGGGCGCGGCTGTCCCCGCGGTCTATTTTTGGCACACGGAGGCGCCTCGCAAAGTCTCGCGCCATTCCGAGGCCGGCGGACGAAGTTGGCCAGCCCCACCCCCCAAGGCTATAGCCCACCCGTTTTTGTGTCTTTTTCCGCTGGACGAACTTGGCGCCCCGGCCTTCGGCCGGGTATTTTTGGGTACGGCTGTGCCCGCAGCCTACTTTTCGCTCACGGAGGCGCCTCGCAAAGTCTCGCGCCATTCCGAGTCCGGCGGACGAAGTTGGCCAGCCCCACCCCCCAAGGCTATAGCCCACCCGTTTTTGTGGCCTTTTACCGCTGGACGAACTTGGCGCCCCGGCCTTCGGGCGGGTATTTTTGGGCGCGGCTGTGCCCGCGGTCTATTTTTGGCACACGGAGGCGCCTCGCAAAGTCTCGCGCCATTCCGAGTCCGGCGGACGAAGTTGGCCAGCCCCACCCCCCAAGGCTATAGCCCACCCGTTTTTGTGGCCTTTTACCGCTGGACGAACTTGGCGCCCCGGCCTTCGGGCGGGTATTTTTGGGCGCGGCTGTGCCCGCGGCCTATTTTTGGCACACGGAGGCGCCTCGCAAAGTCTCGCGCCATTCCGAGTCCGGCGGACGAAGTTCGCCAGCCCCACCCCCCAAGTCTATAGCCCACCCGTTTTTGTGGCCTTTTTCCGCTGGACGAACTTGGCGCCGTGGCCTTCGGGCGGGTAGTTTTGGGCGCGGCTGTGACCGCGGCCTATTTTTGGCACACGGAGGTGCCTCGCAAAGTCTCGCGCCATTCCGAGTCCGGCGGACGAAGTTGGCCAGCCCCACCCCCCAAGGCTATAGCCCACCCGTTTTTGTGGCCTTTTACCGCTGGACGAACTTGGCGCCCCGGCCTTCGGGCGGGTATTTTTGGGCACGGCTGTTCCCGCGGCCTATTTTTGGCACACGGAGGCGCCTCGCAAAGTCTCGCGCCATTCCGAGTCCGACGGACGAAGTTGGCCAGCCCCACCCCCCAAGGCTATAGCGCACCCGTTTTTGTGGCCTTTTACCGTTGGACGAACTTGGCGCCCCGGCCTTCGGGCGGGTATTTTTGGGCGCGGCTGTGCCCGCGGCCTATTTTTGGCACACGGAGGCGCCTCGCAAAGTCTCGCGCCATTCCGAGTCCGGCGGACGAAGTTGGCCAGCCCCACCCCACTAGGCTATAGCCCACCCGTTTTTGTGGCCTTTTTCCGCTGGACGAACTTGGCGCCCCGGCCTTCGGGCGGGTATTTTTGGGCGCGGCTGTGCCCGCGGCCTATTTTTGGCACACGGAGGTGCCTCGTAAAGTCTCGCGCCATTCCGAGTCCGGCGGACGAAGTTGGTCAGCCCCACCTCCCAAGGCTATAGCCCACCCGTTTTTGTGGCCTTTTTCCGCTGGACGAACTTGGCGCCTCGGCCTTCGGGCGGATATTTTTGGGCGCGGCTGAGCCCGCGGCCTATTTTTGGCACACGGAGGCGCCTCGCAAAGTCTCGCGGCATTCCGAGTCCGGCGGACGAAGTTCGCCAGCCCCACCCGCCAAGTCTATAGCCCACCCGTTTTTGTGGCCTTTTTCCGCTGGACGAACTTGGCGCCCCGGCCTTCGGGCGGGTATTTTTGGGCGCGGCTGTAGCTGCGGCCTATTTTTGGCACACGGAGGCGCCTCGCAAAGTCTCGCGCCATTCCGAGTCCGGCGGACGAAGTTGGCCAGCCCCACCCCCCAAGGCTATAGCCCACCCGTTTTTGTGGCCTTTTACCGCTGGATGAACTTGGCGCCCCGGCCTTCGGGCGGGTATTTTTGGGCGCGGCTGTGGCCGCGGCCTATTTTTGGCACACGGAGGCGCCTCGAAAAGTCTCGCGCCCTTCCGAGTCCGGCGGACGAAGTTGGCCAGCCCCACCCCCCAACGCTATAGCCCACCCGTTTTTGTGGCCTTTTACCGCTGGACGAACTCGTCGCCCCGGCCTTCGGGCGGGTATTTTTGGGCGCGGCTGTCCCCGCGGTCTATTTTTGGCACATGGAGGCGCCTCGCAAAGTCTCGCGCCATTCCGAGTCCGGCGGACGAAGTTGGCCAGCCCCACCCCCCAAGGCTAAAGCCCACCCGTTTTTGTGTCTTTTTCCGCTGGACGAACTTGGCGCCCCGGCCTTCGGTGGGTATTTTTGGGCGCGGCTGTGCCCCCGGCCTATTTTTTGTACACGGAGGTGCCTCGCAAAGTCTCGCACCATTCCGAGTCCGGCGGACGAAGTTGGCCAGCCCCACCCCCCAAGGCTATAGCCCACCCGTTTTTGTGGCCTTTTACCGCTAGACGAACTTGACGCCCCGTCCTTCGGGCTGGTATTTTTCGGCGCGGCTGTGCCCGCGGCCTATTTTTGGCACACGGAGGTGCCTCGAAAAGTCTCGCGCCATTCCGAGTCCGGCGGACGAAGTTGGCCAGCCCCACCCCCCAAGGCTATAGCCCACCCGTTTTTGGGTCTTTTTCCGCTGGACGAACTTGGCGCCCCGGCCTTCGGCGAGTATTTTTGGGCGCGGCTGTGCCCCCGGCCTATTTTTTGCACACGGAGGTGCCTCACAAAGTCTCGTACCATTCCGAGTCCGGCGGACGAAGTTGGCCAGCCCCACCCCCCAAGGCTATAGCCCACCCGTTTTTGTGGCCTTTTACCGCTGGACGAACATGACGCCCCGTCCTTCGGGCTGGTATTTTTGGGCGCGGCTGTGACCGCGGCCTATTTTTGGCACACGGAGGCGCCTCGCAAAGTCTCGCGCCATTCCGAGTCCGGCGGACGAAGTCGGCCAGCCCCACCCCCCAAGGCTATAGCCCACCCGTTTTTGTGGCCTTTTACCGCTGGACGAACTTGGCGCCCCGGCCTTCGGGCGGGTTTTTTTGGGCGCGGCTATGCCCGCGGCCTATTTTTGGCACACGGAGGCGCCTCGCAAGGTCTGGCGCCATTCCGAGTCCGGCGGACGAAGTTGGCCAGCCCCACCCCCCAAGGCTATAGCCCACCCGTTTTTGTGGCCTTTTTCCGCTGGACGAACTTGGCGCCCCGGCCTTCGGGCGGGTATTTCTGGGCGCGGCTGTGTCCGCGCCCTATTTTTGGCGCACGGAGGCTCCTCACAAAGTCTCGCGCCATTCCGAGTCCGGCGGACGAAGTTGGCCATTCCCACCCCCCAAGGCTATAGCCCACCCGTTTTTGTGGCCTTTTACCGCTGGACGAACTTGTCGCCCCGGCCTTCGGGCCGGTATTTTTGGGCGCGGCTGTCCCCGCGGTCTATTTTTGGCACACGGAGGTGCCTCGCAAAGTCTCGCGCCATTCCGAGTCCGGCGGACGAAGTCGGCCAGCCCCACCCCCCAAGGCTACAGCCCACCCGTTTTTGTGTCTTTTTCCGCGGGACGAACTTGGCGCCCCGGCCTTCGGCGGGTATTTTTGGGCGCGGCTGTGCCCCCGGCCTATTTTTTGCACACGGACGTGCCTCGCAAAGTCTCGTACCATTCCGAGTCCGGCGGACGAAGTTGGCCAGCCCCACCCCCCAGGGCTATAGCCCACCCGTTTTTGTGGCCTTTTACCGCTGGACGAACATGACGCCCCGTCCTTCGGGCTGGTATTTTTGGGCGCGGCTGTGACCGCGGCCTATTTTTGGCACACGGAGGCGCCTCGCAAAGTCTCGCGCCATTCCGAGTCCGGCGGACGAAGTTCGCCAGCCCCACCCCCCACGTCTATAGCCCACCCGTTTTTGTGGCCTTTTACCGCTGGACGAACTTGGCGCCCCGGCCTTCGGGCGGGTATTTTTGGGCGCGGCTGTGCCCGCGGCCTATTTTTGGCACACGGAGGCGCCTCGCAAAGTGTCGCGCCATTCCGAGTCCGGCGGACGAAGTTGGCCAGCCCCACCCCCCAAGGCTATAGCCCACCCGTTTTTGTTGCCTTTTTCCGCTGGACGAACTTGGCGCCCCGGCCTTCGGGCGGGTATTTTTGGGCGCGGCTGTGCCCGCGGCCTATTTTTGGCACACGGTGGCGCCTCGCAAAGTCTCGCGCCATTCCGAGTCCGGCGGACGAAGTTGCCCAGCCCCACCCCCCAAGGCTATAGCCCACCCGTTTTTGTGGCCTTTTTCCGCTGGACGAACTTGGCGCCCCGGCCTTCGGGCGGGTTTTTTTGGGCGCGGCTATGCCCGCGGCCTATTTTTGGCACACGGAGGCGCCTCGCAAGGTCTGGCGCCATTCCGAGTCCGGCGGACGAAGTTGGCCAGCCCCACCCCCCAAGGCTATACCCACCCGTTTTTGTGGCCTTTTTCCACTGGACGAACTTGGCGCCCCGGCATTCGGGCGGGTATTTCTGGGCGCGGCTGTGTCCGCGCCCTATTTTTGGCGCACGGAGGCGCCTCACAAAGTCTCGCGCCATTCCGAGTCCGGCGGACGAAGTTGGCATGCCCCACCCCCCAAGGCTATAGCCCACCCGTTTTTGTGGCCTTTTACCGCTGGACGAACTTGTCGCCCCGGCCTTCGGGCGGGTATTTTTGGGCGCGGCTGTCCCCGCGGTCTATTTTTGGCACACGGAGGCGCCTCGCAAAGTCTCGCGCCATTCCGAGGCCGGCGGACGAAGTTGGCCAGCCCCACCCCCCAAGGCTATAGCCCACCCGTTTTTGTGTCTTTTTCCGCTGGACGAACTTGGCGCCCCGGCCTTCGGCCGGGTATTTTTGGGTACGGCTGTGCCCGCAGCCTATTTTTCGCACACGGAGGCGCCTCGCAAAGTCTCGCGCCATTCCGAGTCCGGCGGACGAAGTTGGCCAGCCCCACCCCCCCAAGGCTATAGCCCACCCGTTTTTGTGGCCTTTTTCCGCTGGACGAACTTGGCGCCCCGGCCTTCGGGCGGGTATTTTTGGGCGCGGCTGTGCCCGCAGCCTATTTTTGGCACACGGTGGCGCCTCGCAAAGTCTCGCGCCATTCCGAGTCCGGCGGACGAAGTTGGCCAGCCCCACCCCCCAAGGCTATAGCCCACCCGTTTTTGTGGCCTTTTTCCGCTGGACGAACTTGGCGCCCCGGCCTTCGGGCGGGTATTTTTGGGCACAGCTGTGCCCGCGGCCTATTTTTGGCACACGGTGGCGCCTCATAAAGTCTCGCGCCATTCCGAGTCCGGCGGATGAAGTTGGCCAGCCCCACCCCCCAAGGCTATAGCCCACCCGTTTTTGTGCCCTTTTTCCGCTGGACGAACTTGGCGCCCCGGCCTTCGGGCGGGTATTTTTGGGCGCGGCTGTGCCCGCGGCCTATTTTTGGCACACGGAGACGCCACGCAAAGTCTCGCGCAATTCCGAGTCCGGCGGACGAAGTGGGCCAGCCCCACCCCCCAAGGCTATAGCCCACCCGTTTTTGTGGCCTTTTTCCACTGGACGAACTTGGCGCCCCGGCCTTCGGGCAGGTATTTTTGGGCGCGGCTGTGCCCGCGGCCTATTTTTGGCACACGGAGACGCCTCGCAAAGTCTCGCGCCATTCCGAGTCCGGCGGATGAAGTTGGCCAGCCCCACCCCCCAAGGCTATAGCCCACCCGTTTTTGTGGCCTTTTTCCGCTGGACGAACTTGGCGCCCCGGCCTTCGGGCGGGTATTTTTGGGCGCGGCTGTGCCCGCGACCTATTTTTGGCACACGGAGGCGCCTCGCAAAGTCTCGCGTCATTCCGAGTCCGGCGGACGAAGTTGCCCAGCCCCACCCCCCAAGGCTATAGCCCACCCGTTTTTGTGGCCTTTTTCCGCTGGACGAACTTGGCGCCCCGGCCTTCGGGCGGGTTTTTTTGGGCGCGGCTATGCCCGCGGCCTATTTTTGGCACACGGAGGCGCCTCGCAAGGTCTGGCGCCATTCCGAGTCCGGCGGACGAAGTTGGCCAGCCCCACCCCCCAAGGCTATAGCCCACCCGTTTTTGTGGCCTTTTTCCGCTGGACGAACTTGGCGCCCCGGCCTTCGGGCGGGTATTTTTGGGCGCGGCTGTGCCTGCGGCCTATTTTGGGCACACGGAGGCGCCTCGCAAAGTCTCCCGCCATTCCGAGTCCGGCGGACGAAGTTGGCCAGCCCCACCCCCCGAGGCTATAGCCCACCCGTTTTTGTGGCCTTTTTCCGCTGGACGAACTTGGCGCCCCGGCCTTCGGGCGGGTATTTTTGGGCGCGGCTGTGCCTGCGGCCTATTTTGGGCACACGGAGGCGCCTTGCAAAGTCTCGCGCCATTCTGAGTCCGGCGGACGAAGTTGGCCAGCCCCACCCCCCAAGGCTATAGCCCACCCGTTTTTGTGGCCTTTTTCCGCTAGACGAACTTGGCGCCCCGGCCTTCGGGCTTGAATTTTTGGGCGCGGCTGTGCCCGCGGCCTATTTTTTGCACACGGAGGTGCCTCGCAAAGTCTCGCGCCATTCCGAGTCCGGCGGACGAAGTTGGCCAGCCCCACCCCCCGAGGCTATAGCCCACCCGTTTTTGTGGCCTTTTTCCGCTGGACGAACTTGGCGCCCCGGCCTTCGGGCTGGTATTTTTGGGCGCGGCTGTGCCCGCGGCCTATTTTTGGCACACGGAGGCGCCTCGAAAAGTCTCGCGCCATTCCGAGTCCGGCGGACAAAGTTGACCAGCCCCGCCCCCCAAGGATATAGCCCACCCGTTTTTGTGGCCTTTTTCCGCTGGACGAACTTGGCGCCCCGGCCTTCGGGCGGGTATTTTTGGGCGCGGCATTTCCCGCGGCCTATTTTTGGCACACGGAGGCGCCTCGCAAAGTCTCGCGCCATTCCGAGTCCGGCGGACGAAGT
Source organism: Citrus cavaleriei (assembly GCA_030448935.1). NCBI lineage: Eukaryota > Viridiplantae > Streptophyta > Magnoliopsida > Sapindales > Rutaceae > Citrus > Citrus cavaleriei. The sequence goes on from JAUJEM010000375.1 coordinate 58,842, forward strand.
TGGCCAGCCCCACCCCCCAAGGCTATAGCCCACCCGTTTTTGTGGCATTTTTCCGCTGGAAGAACTTGGCGCCCCGGCCTTCGGGCGGGTATTTTTGGGCGCGGCTGTGCCTACGGCCTATTTTTGGCACACGGAGGCGCCTCGCAAAGTCTTGCGCCATTCCGAGTCCGGCGGACGAAGTTGGCCAGCCCCACCCCCAAAGGCTATAGCCCACCCGTTTTTGTGGCCTTTTTCCACTGGACGAACTTGGCTCCCCGGCCTTCGGGCGGGTATTTTTGGGCGCGACTGTGCCCGCAGCCTATTTTTGGCACACGGAGGCGCCTCACAAAGTCTCGCGCCATTCCGAGTCCGGCGGACGAAGTTGGCCAGCCCCACCCCCCGAGGCTATAGCCCACCCATTTTTGTGGCCTTTTTCCGCTGGACGAACTTGGCGCCCTGGGTTTCGGGCTGGTATTTTTGGGCGCGGCTGTGTCCACAGCCTATTTTTGGCACACGGAGGCACCTCGCAAAGTCTCGCGCCATTCCGAGTCCGGCGGACGAAGTTGGCCAGCCCCACCCCCCAAGGCTATAGCCCACCCGTTTTTGTGGCCTTTTTCCGCTGGACGAACTTGGCGTCCCGGCCTTCGGGCGGGTATTTTTGGGCGCGGCTGTGCCCGCAGCCTATTTTTGGCACTCGGAGGCGCCTCGCAAAGTCTCGCGCCATTCCGAGTCCGGCGGAAGAAGTTGGCCAGCCCCACCCCCAAAGGCTATAGCCCACCCATTTTTGTGGCCTTTTTCCGCTGGACGAACTTGGCGCCCCGGCCTTCGGGCGAGTATTTTTGGGCGCGGCTGTGCCCGCGGCGTATTTTTGGCACACGGAGGTGCCTCGTAAAGTCTCGCGCCATTCCGAGTCCGGCGGACGAAGTTGGCCAGCCCCACCCCCTAAGGCTATAGCCCACCCGTTTTTGTGGCCTTTTTCCGCTGGACGAACTTGGCGCCCCGGCCTTCGGGTGGGTATTTTTGGGCGCTGCTTTGACCGCGGCCTATTTTTGGCACATGGAGGTGCCTCGTAAAGTCTCGCGCCATTCCGAGTCCGGCGGACGATGTTGGCCAGCCCCACCCCCCGAGGCTATAGCCCACCCGTTTTTGTGGCCTTTTTCCGCTGGACGAACTTGGCGCCCCGGCCTTCGGGCCTGTATTTTTGGGCACGGCTGTGCCCGCGGCCTATTTTTTGTACACAGAGGCGCCTCGCAAAGTCTCGCGCCATTCCGAGTCCGGCGGACGAAGTTGGCCAGCCCCACCCCCAAGGCTATAGCCCACCCGTTTTTGTGGCCTTTTTCCGCTGGACGAACTTGGCGCCCCGGCCTTCGGGCGGGTATTTTTGGGCGCGGCTGTGCCCGCGGCGTATTTTTGGCACGCGGAGGTGCCTCGCAAAGTCTCGCGCCATTCCGAGTCCGGCGGACGAAGTTCGCCAGCCCCACCCCCAAAGGCTATAGCCCACCCGTTTTTGTGGCCTTTTTCCGCTGGACGAACTTGGCGCCCCGGCCTTCGGGCGGGTATTTTTGGGCGCGACTGTGCCCACGGCCTATTTTTCGCACACGGAGGTGCCTCGCAAAGTCTCGCGCCATTCCGAGTCCGGCGGACGAAGTTGGCCAGCCCCACCCCCCAAGGCTATAGCCCACCCGTTTTTGTGGCCTTTTTCCGCTGGACGAACTTGGCGCCCCGGCCTTCGGGCGGGTATTTTTGGGCGCGGCTGTGCCCGCGGCCTATTTATGGCACACGGAGGTGCCTCGTAAAGTCTCGCGCCATTCCGAGTCCGGCGGACGATGTGGGCCAGCCCCACCCCCAAGGCTTTAGCCCACCCGTTTTTGTGGCCTTTTTCCGCTGGACGAACTTGGCGCCCCGGCCTTCGGGCGGGTATTTTTGGGCGCGGCTGTGCCCGCGGCCTATTTTTCGCACGCGGAGGCGCCTCGCAAAGTCTCGCGCCATTCCGAGTCCGGCGGACGAAGTTGGCCAGCCCCACCCCCCAAGGCTATAGCCCACCCGTTTTTGTGGCCTTTTTCCGCTGGACGAACTTGGCGCCCCGGCCTTCAGGCGGGTATTTTTGGGCGCGGCTGTGCCCGCAGCCTATTTTTGGCACACGGAGGCGCCTCGCAAAGTCTCGCGCCATTCCGAGTCCGGCGGACGAAGTTGGCCAGCCCCACCCCCAAAGGCTATAGCCCACCCATTTTTGTGGCCTTTTTCCGCTGGACGAACTTGGCGCCCCGGCCTTCGGGCGGGTATTTTTGGGCGCGGCTGTGCCCGCGGCCTATTTATGGCACACGGAGGTGCCTCGTAAAGTCTCGCGCCATTCCGAGTCCGGCGGACGATGTGGGCCAGCCCCACCCCCAAGGCTATAGCCCACCCGTTTTTGTGGCCTTTTTCCGCTGGACGAACTTGGCGCCCCGGCCGTCGGGCGGGTATTTTGGGCGCGTCAGTGCCCGCGGCCTATTTTTGGCACGCGGAGGCGCCTCGCAAAGTCTCGCGCCATTCCGAGTCCGGCGGACGAAGTTGGCCAGCCCCACCCCCCAAGGCTATAGCCCACCCGTTTTTGTGGCCTTTTTCCGCTGGACGAACTTGGTGCCCCGGCCTTCGGGCAGGTATTTTTGGGCGCGGCTGTGCCCGCGGCCTATTTTTGGCACACGGAGGCGCCTCACAAAGTCTCGCGCCATTCCGAGTCCGGCGGACGAAGTTGGTCAGCCCCACCCCCCAAGGCTATAGCCCACCCGTTTTTGTGGCCTTTTTCCGCTGGACGAACTTGGCGCCCCAGCCTTCGGGCGGGTATTTTTGGGCGCGGCTTTGCCCGCGGCCTATTTTTGGCACAGGGAGGCGCCTCGCAAAGTCTCGCGCCATTCCGAGTCCGGCGGACGAAGTTGGCCAGCCCCACCCCCCAAGGCTATAGCCCACCCGTTTTTGTGGCCTTTTTCCGCTGGACGAACTTGGCGCCCCGGCCTTCGGGCGGGTATTTTTGGGCGCGGCTGTGTCCGCGGCCTATTTTTGGCACACGGAGGCGCCTCGCAAAGTCTCGCGCCATTCCGAGTCCGGCGGACGAAGTTGGCCAGCCCCACCCCCCAAGGTTATAGCCCACCCGTTTTTGTGGCCTTTTTCCGCTGGACGAACTTGGCGCCCCAGCCTTCGGGCGGGTATTTTTGGGCGCGGCTTTGCCCGCGGCCTATTTATGGCACACGGAGGCGCCTCGCAAAGTCTCGCGCCATTCCGAGTCCGGCGGACGAAGTTGGCCAGCCCCACCCCCCAAGGCTATAGCCCACCCGTTTTTGTGGCCTTTTTCCGCTGGACGAACTTGGCGCCCGGCCTTGGGCGGGTATTTTTAGGCGCGGCTGTGTCCGCTGGCCTATTTTTGGCACACGGAGGCGCCTCGCAAAGTCTCGCGCCATTCCGAGTCCGGCGGACGGTTGGCCAGCCCCACCCCCAAGGTTATAGCCCACCCGTTTTTGTGGCCTTTTTCCGCTGGACGAACTTGGCGCCCGGCCTTGGGCGGGTATTTTTGGCGCGGCTGGGTCCGCGGCCTATTTTTGGCACACGGAGGCGCCTCGCAAAGTCTCGCGCCATTCCGAGTCCGGCGGACGAAGTTGGCCAGCCCCACCCCCCAAGGTTATAGCCCACCCGTTTTTGTGGCCTTTTTCCGCTGGACGAACTTGGCGCCCCAGCCTTCGGGCGGGTATTTTTGGGCGCGGCTTTGTCCGCGGCCTATTTATGGCACACGGAGGCGCCTCGCAAAGTCTCGCGCCATTCCGAGTCCGGCGGACGAAGTTGGCCAGCCCCACCCCCCAAGGCTATAGCCCACCCGTTTTTGTGGCCATTTTCCGCTGGACGAACTTGGCGCCCCGGCCTTCGGGCGGGTATTTTTGGGCACGGCTGTGCCCGTGGCCTATTTTTGGCACACGTAGGTGCCTAGTAAAGTCTCGCGCCATTCCGAGTCCGGCGGACGAAGTTGGCCAGCCCCACCCCCCAAGGCTATTGCCCACCCGTTTTTGTGGCCTTTTTACGCTGGACGAAGTTGGCGCCCCGGCCGTCGGGGCGGGTACTTTTGGTCGCGGCTGTGCCCGGCCTATTTTTGGCACACGGAGGCGCCTCGCAAAGTCTCGCGCCATTCCGAGTCCGGAGGACGAGTTGGCCAGCCCCACCCCCCAAGGCTATAGCCCACCCGTTTTTGTGGCCTTTTTCCGCTGGACGAACTTGGCGCCCCGGCCTTCGGGCGGGTATTTTTGGGCGCGGCTGTGCCCGCGGCCTATTTTTGGCACACGGAGGTGCCTCGCAAAGTCTCGCGACATTCCGAGTCCAGCGGGCCGAAGTTGGCCAGCCCCACCCCCCAAGGTTATAGCCCACCCGTTTTTGTGGCCTTTTTCCGCTGGACGAACTTGGCGCCCCAGCCTTCGGGCGGGTATTTTTGGGCGCGGCTTTGCCCGCGGCCTATTTATGGCACACGGAGGCGCCTCGCAAAGTCTCGCGCCATTCCGAGTCCGGCGGACGAAGTTGGCCAGCCCCACCCCCCAAGGCTATAGCCCACCCGTTTTTGTGGCCTTTTTCCGCTGGACGAACTTGGCGCCCCGGCCTTCGGGCGGGTATTTTTGGGCGCGGCTGTGCCCGCGGCCTATTTTTGGCACACGGAGGTGCCTCGTAAAGTCTCGCGCCATTTCGAGTCCGGCGGACGAAGTTGGCCAGCCCCACCCCCCAAGGCTATAGCCCACCCGTTTTTGTGGCCTTTTTCCGCTGGACGAACTTGGCGCCCCGGCCTTCGGGCGGGTATTTTTGGGCGCGGCTGTGCCCGCGGCCTATTTTTGGCACACGGAGGCGCCTCGCAAAGTCTCGCGCCATTCCGAGTCCGGCGGACGAAGTTGGCCAGCCCCACCCCCCAAGGCTATAGCCCACCCGTTTTTGTGGCCTTTTTCCGCTGGACGAACTTGGCGCCCCGGCCTTCGGGCGGGTATTTTTGGGCGCGGCTGTGCCCACGGCCTATTTATGGCACACGGAGGTGCCTCGTAAAGTCTCGCGCCATTCCGAGTCCGGCGGACGAAGTTGGCCAGCCCCACCCCCCAAGGCTATAGCCCACCCGTTTTTGTGGCCTTTTTCCGCTGGACGAACTTGGCGCCCCGGCCTTCGGGCGGGTATTTTTGGGTGTGGCTGTGTCCGCGGCCTATGTTTGGCACACGGAGGTGCATCGCAAAGTCTCGAGCCATTCCGAGTCCGGCGAACGAAGTTGGCCAGCCCCACCCCCCAAGGCTATAGCCCGCCCGTTTTTGTGGCCTTTTTCCGCTGGACGAACTTGGCGCCCCGGCCTTCGGGCGGGTATTTTTGGGCGCCGCTGTGCCCACGGCCTATTTTTGGCACACGGAGGTGCCTCGCAAAGTCTCGTGCCATTCCATGACCGGCGGACGAAGTTGGCCAGCCCCACCCCCCAAGGCTATAGCCCACCCGTTTTTGTGGCCTTTTTCCGCTGGACGAACTTCGCGCCCCGGCCTTCGGGTGGGTATTTTTGGGCGCGGCTGTGCCCGCGGCCTATGTTTGGTACACGGAGGCGCCTCGCAAAGTCTCGCGCCATTCCATGACCGGCGGACGAAGTTGGCCAGCCCCACCCCCCAAGGCTATAGCCCACCCGTTTTTGTGGCCTTTTTCCGCTGGACGAACTTGGCGCCCCGGCCCTCGGGAGGGTATTTTTGGGAGCGGCTGTGCCCGCGGCCTATTTTTGGCACACGGAGGCGCCTCGCAAAGTCTCGTGCCATTCCGAGTCCGGCGGACGAAGTTGGTCAACCCCAGCCCCCAAGGCTATAGCCCACCCGTTTTTGTGGCCTTTTTCCGCTGGACGAACTTGGCGCCCCAGCCTTCGGGCGGGTATTTTTGGGCGCGGCTTTGCCCGCGGCCTATTTTTGGCATAGGGAGGCGCCTCACAAAGTCTCGCGCCATTCCGAGTCCGGCGGACGAAGTTGGCCGGCCCCACCCCCCAAGGTTATAGCCCACCCGTTTTTGTGGCCTTTTTCCGCTGGACGACCTTGGCGCCCCGGCCTTCGGGCGGGTATTTTTGGGCGCGGCTGTGCCCGCGGCCTATGTTTGGTACACGGAGGCACCTCGCAAAGTCTCGTACCATTCCGAGTCCGGCGGACGAATTTGGCCAGCCCCACCCCCCAAGGCTATAGCCCACCCGTTTTTGTGGCCTTTTTCCGCTGGACGAACTTGGCGCCCCGGCCTTCGGGCGGGTATTTTTGGGCGCGGCTGTGCCCGCAGCCTATTTTTGGCACACGGAGGCCGCTCGAAAAGCCTCGCACCATTCCGAGTCCGGCGGACGAATTTGGCCAACCCCACCCCCCAAGGCTATAGCCCACCCGTTTTTGTGGCCTTATTCCGCTGGACGAACTTGGCGCTCCGGCCTTTGCGGGGTTATTTTTGGGCGCGGCTGTGCCCACGGCCAATTTTTGGCACACGGAGCCACTCGCAAAGTCTCGCGCCATTCCGAGAGCGTCGGACGAAGTTGGCCAGCCCCACCCCCAGAGGCTATAGCCCACCCGTTTTTGTGGCCTTTTTCCGCTGGACGAACTTGGCGCCCCGGCCTTCGGGCGATTATTTTTGGGCGCGGCTGTGCCCGCGGCCTATTTTTGGCACACGGAGGGCCCTCGTAATGCCTCGCGCTATTCCGAGTCCGGCGGACGAAGTTGGCCAGCCCCACCCGCCAAGGCTATAGCCCACCCGTTTTTGTCGCCTTTTTCCGCCGGACGAACTTGGCGCCCCGGCCTTCGGGCGGTTATTTTTGGGCGCGGCAGTGCCCATGGCCTATTTTGGCACACGGAGGCCCCTCGCAAAGTCTCGCGCCATTCCGAGTCTGGCGGACGAAGTTGGCCAGCCCCACCCCCCAAGGCTATAGCACACCCGTTTTTCTGGCCTTTTTCCGCTGGGCAAACATGGCGCCCCGGCCTTCGGGGGGTTATTTTTTGGCGCGGCTGTGCCCGCGGCCTATTTTTGGCACGCGGAGGCGCCTCGCAAAGTCTCGCGCCATTCCGAGTCCGGCGGACGAAGTTGGCCAGCCCCACCCCCCAAGGCTATAGCCCACCCGTTTTTGTGGCCTTTTTCCGCTGGACGAACTTGGCGTCCCGGCCTTCGGGCGGGTATTTTTGGGCGCGGCTGTGCCCGCAGCCTATTTTTGGCACACGGAGGCGCCTCGCAAAGTCTCGCGCCATTCCGAGTCCGGCGGACGAAGTTGGCCAGCCCCACCCCCAAAGGCTATAGCCCACCCATTTTTGTGGCCTTTTTCCGCTGGACGAACTTGGCGCCCCGGCCTTCGGGCGGGTATTTTTGGGCGCGGCTGTGCCCGCGGCCTATTTATGGCACACGGAGGTGCCTCGTAAAGTCTCGCGCCATTCCGAGTCCGGCGGACGATGTGGGCCAGCCCCACCCCCAAGGCTATAGCCCACCCGTTTTTGTGGCCTTTTTCCGCTGGACGAACTTGGCGCCCCGGCCTTCGGGCGGGTATTTTTGGGCGCGGCTGTGCCCGCGGCCTATTTTTGGCACGCGGAGGCGCCTCGCAAAGTCTCGCGCCATTCCGAGTCCGGCGGACGAAGTTGGCCAGCCCCACCCCCCAAGGCTATAGCCCACCCGTTTTTGTGGCCTTTTTCCGCTGGACGAACTTGGCGCCCCGGCCTTCGGGCGGGTATTTTTTGGGCGCGGCTGTGCCCGCGGCCTATTTTTGGCACACGGAGGCGCCTCGCAAAGTCTCGCGCCATTCCGAGTCCGGCGGACGAAGTTGGTCAGCCCCACCCCCCAAGGCTATAGCCCACCCGTTTTTGTGGCCTTTTTCCGCTGGACGAACTTGGCGCCCCAGCCTTCGGGTGGGTATTTTTGGGCGCGGCTTTGCCCGCGGCCTATTTTTGGCACAGGGAGGCGCCTCGTAAAGTCTCGCGCCATTCCGAGTCCGGTGGACGAAGTTGGCCAGCCCCACCCCCCAAGGCTATAGCCCACCCGTTTTTGTGGCCTTTTTCCGCTGGACGAACTTGGCGCCCCGGCCTTCGGGCGGGTATTTTTGGGCGCGGCTGTGTCCGCGGCCTATTTTTGGCACACGGAGGCACCTCCCAAAGTCTCGCGCCATTCCGAGTCCGGCGGACGAAGTTGGCCAGCCCCACCCCCCAAGGTTATAGCCCACCCGTTTTTGTGGCCTTTTTCCGCTGGACGAACTTGGCGCCCCAGCCTTCGGGCGGGTATTTTTGGGCGCGGCTTTGCCCGCGGCCTATTTATGGCACACGGAGGCGCCTCGCAAAGTCTCGCGTCATTCCGAGTCCGGCGGACGAAGTTGGCCAGCCCCACCCCCCAAGGCTATAGCCCACCCGTTTTTGTGGCCTTTTTCCGCTGGACGAACTTGGCGCCCCGGCCTTCGGGCGGGTATTTTTGGGCGCGGCTGTGTCCGCGGCCTATTTTTGGCACACGGAGGCGCCTCGCAAAGTCTCGCGCCATTCCGAGTCCGGCGGACGAAGTTGGCCAGCCCCACCCCCCAAGGTTATAGCCCACCCGTTTTTGTGGCCTTTTTCCGCTGGACGAACTTGGCGCCCCAGCCTTCGGGCGGGTATTTTTGGGCGCGGCTTTGTCCGCGGCCTATTTATGGCACACGGAGGCGCCTCGCAAAGTCTCGCGCCATTCCGAGTCCGGCGGACGAAGTTGGCCAGCCCCACCCCCCAAGGCTATAGCCCACCCGTTTTTGTGGCCATTTTCCGCTGGACGAACTTGGCGCCCCGGCCTTCGGGCGGGTATTTTTGGGCGCGGCTGTGCCCGTGGCCTATTTTTGGCACACGTAGGTGCCTAGTAAAGTCTCGCGCCATTCCGAGTCCGGCGGACGAAGTTGGCCAGCCCCACCCCCCAAGGCTATTGCCCACCCGTTTTTGTGGCCTTTTTCCGCTGGACGAACTTGGCGCCCCGGCCTTCGGGCGGGTACTTTTGGTCGCGGCTGTGCCCGCGGCCTATTTTTGGCACACGGAGGCGCCTCGCAAAGTCTCGCGCCATTCCGAGTCCGGCGGACGAAGTTGGCCAGCCCCACCCCCCAAGGCTATAGCCCACCCGTTTTTGTGGCCTTTTTCCGCGGGACGAACATGGCGCCCCGGCCGTCGGGCGGGGATTTTTGGGGGCGGCGGTGCCCGCGGCCTATTTTTGGCACACGGAGGTGCCTCGCAAAGTCTCGCGCCATTCCGAGTCCGGCGGACGAAGTTGGCCAGCCCCACCCCCCAAGGTTATAGCCCACCCGTTTTTGTGGCCTTTTTCCGCTGGACGAACTTGGCGCCCCAGCCTTCGGGCGGGTATTTTTGGGCGCGGCTTTGCCCGCGGCCTATTTATGTCACACGGAGGCGCCTCGCAAAGTCTCGCGCCATTCCGAGTCCGGCGGACGAAGTTGGCCAGCCCCACCCCCCAAGGCTATAGCCCACCCGTTTTTGTGGCCTTTTTCCGCTGGACGAACTTGGCGCCCCGGCCTTCGGGCGGGTATTTTTGGCGCGGCTGTGCCCGCGGCCTATTTTTGGCACACGGAGGTGCCTCGTAAAGTCTCGCGCCATTCCGAGTCCGGCGGACGAAGTTGGCCAGCCCCACCCCCCAAGGCTATTGCCCACCCGTTTTTGTGGCCTTTTTCCGCTGGACGAACTTGGCGCCCCGGCCTTCGGGCGGGTATTTTTGGGCGCGGCTGTGCCCGCGGCCTATTTTTGGCACACGGAGGCGCCTCGCAAAGTCTCGCGCCATTCCGAGTTCGGCGGACGAAGTTGGCCAGCCCCACCCCCCAAGGCTATAGCCCACCCGTTTTTGTGGCCTTTTTCCGCTGGACGAACGTGGCGCCCCGGCCTTCGGGCGGGTATTTTTGGGGGCGGCTGTGGCCGCGGCCGATTTTTGGCACACGGGGGGGCCTCGCAAAGTCTCGCGCCATGCCGGGTCCGGCGGCAGAAGTTGTCCCGCCGCACCCCCACAGGCTATAGCCCACCCGTTTTTGTGGCCTTTTTCCGCTGGACGAACTTGGCGCCCCGGCCTTCGGGCGGGTATTTTTGGGTGTGGCTGTGTCCGCGGCCTATGTTTGGCACACGGAGGTGCATCGCAAAGTCTCGAGCCATTCCGAGTCCGGCGAACGAAGTTGGCCAGCCCTACCCCCCAAGGCTATAGCCCGCCCGTTTTTGTGGCCTTTTTCCGCTGGACGAACTTGGCGCCCCGGCCTTCGGGCGGGTATTTTTGGGCGCCGCTGTGCCCACGGCCTATTTTTGGCACACGGAGGCGCCTCGCAAAGTCTCGTGCCATTCCATGACCGGCGGACGAAGTTGGCCAGCCCCACCCCCCAAGGCTATAGCCCACCCGTTTTTGTGGCCTTTTTCCGCTGGACGAACTGGGCGCCCCGGCCTTCGGGCGGGTATTTTTGGGCGCCGCTGTGCCCACGGCCTATTTTTGGCACACGGAGGCGCCTCGCAAAGTCTCGTGCCATTCCATGACCGGCGGACGAAGTTGGCCAGCCCCACCCCCCAAGGCTATAGCCCACCCGTTTTTGTGGCCTTTTTCCGCTGGACGAACTTCGCGCCCCGGCCTTCGGGTGGGTATTTTTGGGCGCGGCTGTGCCCGCGGCCTATGTTTGGTACACGGAGGCGCCTCGCAAAGTCTCGCGCCATTCCATGACCGGCGGACGAAGTTGGCCAGCCCCACCCCCCAAGGCTATAGCCCACCCGTTTTTGTGGCCTTTTTCCGCTGGACGAACTTGGCGCCCCAGCCTTCGGGCGGGTATTTTTGGGCGCGGCTTTGCCTGCGGCCTATTTTTGGCATAGGGAGGCGCCTCACAAAGTCTCGCGCCATTCCGAGTCCGGCGGACGAAGTTGGCCGGCCCCACCCCCCAAGGTTATAGCCCACCCGTTTTTGTGGCCTTTTTCCGCTGGACGACCTTGGCGCCCCGGCCTTCGGGCGGGTATTTTTGGGCGCGGCTGTGCCCGCGGCCTATGTTTGGTACACGGAGGCACCTCGCAAAGTCTCGTACCATTCCGAGTCCGGCGGACGAATTTGGCCAGCCCCACCCCCCAAGGCTATAGCCCACCCGTTTTTGTGGCCTTTTTCCGCTGGACGAACTTGGCGCCCCGGCCTTCGGGCGGGTATTTTTGGGCGCGGCTGTGCCCGCAGCCTATTTTTGGCACACGGAGGCCGCTCGAAAAGCCTCGCACCATTCCGAGTCCGGCGGACGAATTTGGCCAACCCCACCCCCCAAGGCTATAGCCCACCCGTTTTTGTGGCCTTATTCCGCTGGACGAACTTGGCGCTCCGGCCTTCGCGGGGTTATTTTTGGTCGCGGCTGTGCCCACGGCCAATTTTTGGCACACGGAGCCACTCGCAAAGTCTCGCGCCATTCCGAGAGCGTCGGACGAAGTTGGCCAGCCCCACCCCCAGAGGCTATAGCCCACCCGTTTTTGTGGCCTTTTTCCGCTGGACGAACTTGGCGCCCCGGCCTTCGGGCGATTATTTTTGGGCGCGGCTGTGCCCGCGGCCTATTTTTGGCACACGGAGGGCCCTCGTAATGCCTCGCGCTATTCCGAGTCCGGCGGACGAAGTTGGCCAGCCCCACCCGCCAAGGCTATAGCCCACCCGTTTTTGTCGCCTTTTTCCGCCGGACGAACTTGGCGCCCCGGCCTTCGGGCGGTTATTTTTGGGCGCGGCAGTGCCCATGGCCTATTTTGGCACACGGAGGCCCCTCGCAAAGTCTCGCGCCATTCCGAGTCTGGCGGACGAAGTTGGCCAGCCCCACCCCCCAAGGCTATAGCACACCCGTTTTTCTGGCCTTTTTCCGCTGGGCAAACATGGCGCCCCGGCCTTCGGGGGGTTATTTTTGGGCGCGGCTGTGCCCGCGGCCTATTTTTGGTACACGGAGTCCCCTCGCAAAGTCTCGCGCCATTCCGAGTCCGGCGGACGAAGTTGGCCAGCCCCACCCCCCAAGGCTATAGCCCACCCGTTTTTGTGGCCTTTTTCCGCTGGACGAACTTGGTGCCCCGGCCTTCGGGCTGTTACTTTGGGACGCGGCTGTGCCCACGGCCTATTTTTGGCACATGGAGGCCCCTCGCAAAGTCTCGCACCTTTCCGAGTGTGGCGGACGAAGTTGGCCAGCCCCACCCCCCAAGGCTATAGCCCACCCGTTTTTGTGGCCTTTTTCAGCTGGACGAACTTGGCGCCCCGGCCTTCGTGCGGTTATTTTTGGGCGTGGCTGTGCCCGCGGCCTATATTTGGCACACGGAGACCGCTCGCAAAGTTTCGCGCCATTCCGAGTGCGGCGGACGAAGTTGGCCTGCCCCACCCCCGAAGGCTATAGCCCACCCGTTTTTGTGTCCTTTTTCCGCTGGACGAACTTGGCGGCCCGGCCTTCGGGCGGTTATTTTTGGGCGCAGCTGTGCCCGCAGCCTATTTTTGGCACACGGAGGCCGCTCGTAAAGCCTCGCGCCATTCCGAGTGCGGCGGACGAAGTTGGCCAGCCCCACCCCCCAAGGCTATAGCCCACCCGTTTTTGTGGCCTTTTTCAGCTGGACGAACATGGCGCCCCGGCCTTCGGGCGGTTATTTTTGGGCGTGGCTGTGCCCGCGGCCTATTTTTGGCACATGGAGACCGCTCGCAAAGTTTCGCGCCATTCCGAGTGCGGCGGACGAGGTTGGCCTGCCCCACCCCCGAAGGCTATAACCCACCCGTTTTTGTGTCCTTTTTCCGCTGGACGAACTTGGCGCCCCGGCCTTCGGGCGGTTATTTTCTGGCGCAGCTCTGCCCGCGGCCTATTTTTGGCACACGGAGGCGCCTCGCAAAGTCTCGCGCCATTCCGAGTCCGGCGGACGAAGTTGGCCAGCCCCACCCCCCAAGGCTATAGCCCACCCGTTTTTGTGGCCTTTTTCCGCTGGACGAACTTGGTGCCCCGGCCTTCGGGCTGTTATTTTGGGGCGCGGCTGTGCCCGCGGCCTATTTTTGGCACACGGAGGCCCCTCGCAAAGTCTCGCGCCATTCCGAGTGCGGCGGACGAAGTTGGCCAGCCCCACCCCCCAAGGCTATAGCCCACCCGTTTTTGTGGCCTTTTTCAGCTGGACGAACTTGGCGCCCCGGCCTTCGGGCGGTTATTTTTGGGCGTGGCTGTGCCCGCGGCCTATTTTTGGCACACGGAGACCGCTCGCAAAGTTTCGCGCCATTCCGAGTGCGGCGGACGAAGTTGGCCTGCCCCACCCCCGAAGGCTATAGCCCACCCGTTTTTGTGTCCTTTTTCCGCTGGACGAACTTGGCGGCCCGGCCTTCGGGCGGTTATTTTTGGGCGCGGCTGTGCCCACGGCCTATTTTTGGCACACGGAGGCCCCTCGCAAAGTCTCGCGCCATTCCGAGTGCGGCGGACGAAGTTGGCCAGCCCCACCCCCCAAGGCTATAGCCCACCCGTTTTTGTGGCCTTTTTCAGCTGGACGAACTTGGCGCCCCAGCCTTCGGGCGGTTATTTTTGGGCGTGGCTGTGCCCGCGGTCTATTTTTGGCACACGGAGACCGCTCGCAAAGTTTCGCGCCATTCCGAGTGCGGCGGACGAGGTTGGCCTGCCCCACCCCCGAAGGCTATAACCCACCCGTTTTTGTGTCCTTTTTCCGCTGGACGAACTTGGCGCCCCGGCCTTCGGGCGGTTATTTTTGGGCGTGGCTGTGCCCGCGGCCTATTTTTGGCACACGGAGACCGCTCGCAAAGTTTCGCGCCATTCCGAGTGCGGCGGACGAAGTTGGCCTGCCCCACCCCCGAAGGCTATAGCCCACCCGTTTTTGTGTCCTTTTTCCGCTGGACGAACATGGCGCCCCGGCCTTCGGGCGGTTTTTTTTTAGTGGCTGTGCCGCATGCCTATTTTTGGCACACGGAGACCGCTCGCAAAGTTTCGCGCCATTCCGAGTGCGGCGGACGAAGTTGGCCTGCCCCACCCCCGAAGGCTATAGCCCACCCGTTTTTGTGTCCTTTTTCCGCTGGACGAACTTGGCGGCCCGGCCTTCGGGCGGTTATTTTTGGGCGCGGCTGTGCCCACGGCCTATTTTTGGCACACGGAGGCCCCTCGCAAAGTCTCGCGCCATTCCGAGTCTGGCGAACGAAGTTGGCCAGCCCCACCCCCCAAGGCTATAGCACACCCGTTTTTCTGGCCTCTTTCCGCTGGGCGAACATGGCGCCCCGGCCTTCGGGCGGTTATTTTTGGGCGCGGCTGTGCCCGCGGCCTATTTTTGGCACACAGAGGCCCCTCGCAAAGTCTCGCGCCATTCCGAGTACGGCGAACGAAGTTGGCCAGCCCCATCCCCCAAGGCTATAGCCCAACCGTTTTTGTGGCCTTTTTCAGCTGGACGAACTTGGCGCCCCGGCCTTCGGGCGGTTATTTTTGGGCGCGGCTGCGGCCACGGCCTATTTTTGGCACACGGAGACCCCTCGCAAAGTCTCACGCCATTCCGCGTCCGGCGGACGAAGTTGGCCAGCCCCACCCCCAAAGGCTATAGCCCTCCCGTTTTTGTGGCCTTTTTCCGCTGGACGAACCTGGCGCCCCGGCCTTCGGGCGGTTATTTTTTGGCGCGGCTGTGCCTGTGGCTTAGTTTTGACACACGCAGGCCCCTCGCAAAGTCTCGTGCCATTCCGAGTCCGGCGGACGAAGTTGGCCAGCCCCACCCCCCAAGGCTATAGCCCACCCGTTTTTGTGGCCTTTTTCGGCTGGACGAACTTGGCGCCCCGGCCTTCGGGAGGTTATTTTTGGGCGCGGCTGTGCCCACGGCATATTTTTGGCACACGGAGGCCCCTTGTAAAGCCTCGCGCCATTCCGAGTCCGGTGGACGAAGTTGGCCAGCCCCACACACCAAGGCTATAGCCCACCCGTTTTTGTGGCCTTTTTCCGCTGGGCGAACTTGGCGCCCCGGCCTTCGAGCGGTTATTTTTGGGCGTGGCTATGCCCGCGGCCTATTTTTGGGACACGGAGGCCCCTCGCAAATTCTCGCGCCATTCCGAGTCCGGCGGACGAAGTTGGCCAGCCCCATCCCCCAAGGCTATAGCCCAACCGTTTTTGTGGCCTTTTTCAGCTGGACGAACTTGGCGCCCCGGCCTTCGGGCGGTTATTTTTGGGCGCGGCTGCACCCACAGCCTATTTTTGGCACACGGAGACCCCTCGCAAAGTCTCACGCCATTCCGCGTCCGGCGGACGAAGTTGGCCAGCCCCACCCCCAAAGGCTATAGCCCTCCCGTTTTTGTGGCCTTTTTCCGCTGGACGAACTTGGCGCCCCGGCCTTCGGGCGGTTATTTTTTGGCGCGGCTGTGCCTGTGGCTTAGTTTTGACACATGCAGGCCCCTCGCAAAGTCTCATGCCATTCCGAGTCCGGCGGACGAAGTTGGCCAGCCCCACCCCCCAAGGCTATAGCCCACCCGTTTTTGTTGCCTTTTTCGGCTGGACGAACTTGGCGCCCCGGCCTTCGGAAGGTTATTTTTGGGCGCGGCTGTGCCCACGGCGTATTTTTGGCACACGGAGGCCCCTTGTAAAGGCTCGCGCCATTCCGAGTCCGGTGGACGAAGTTGGCCAGCCCCACACACCAAGGCTATAGCCCACCCGTTTTTGTGGCCTTTTTCCGCTGGGCGAACTTGGCGCCCCGGCCTTCGAGCGGTTATTTTTGGGCGTGGCTATGCCCGCGGCCTATTTTTGGGACACGGAGGCCCCTCGCAAATTCTCGCGCCATTCCGAGTCCGGCGGACGAAGTTGGCCAGCCCCACCCCCCAAGGCTATAGCCCAACCGTTTTTGTGGCCTTTTTCTGCTGGACGAACTTGGCGCCCCGGCCTTCGGGCGGTTATTTTTGGACGCGGCTGTGCCCGCGGCCTATTTTTGGCACACAGAGGCCCCTCGCAAAGTCTCGCGCCATTCCGAGTACGGCGAACGAAGTTGGCCAGCCCCATCCCCCAAGGCTATAGCCCAACCGTTTTTGTGGCCTTTTTCAGCTGGACGAACTTGGCGCCCCGGCCTTCGGGCGGTTATTTTTGGGCGCGGCTGCGTCCACGGCCTATTTTTGGCACACGGAGACCCCTCGCAAAGTCTCACGCTATTCCGCGTCCGGCGGACGAAGTTGGCCAGCCCCACCCCCAAAGGCTATAGCCCTCCCGTTTTTGTGGCCTTTTTCCGCTGTACGAACTTGGCGCCCCGGCCTTCGGGCGGTTATTTTTTGGCGCGGCTTTGCCTGTGGCTTAGTTTTGACACATGCAGGCCCCTCGCAAAGTCTCGTGCCATTCCGAGTCCGGCGGACGAAGTTGGCCAGCCCCACCCCCCAAGGCTATAGCCCACCCGTTTTTGTGGCCTTTTTCGGCTGGACGAACTTGGCGCCCCGGCCTTCGGAAGGTTATTTTTGCGCGCGGCTGTGCCCACGGCATATTTTTGGCACACGGAGGCCCCTTGTAAAGCCTCGCGCCATTCCGAGTCCGGTGGACGAAGTTGGCCAGCCCCACACACCAAGGCTATAGCCCACCCGTTTTTGTGGCCTTTTTCCGCTGGGCGAACTTGGCGCCCCGGCCTTCGAGCGGTTATTTTTGGGCGTGGCTATGCCCGCGGCCTATTTTTGGGACACGGAGGCCCCTCGCAAATTCTCGCGCCATTCCGAGTCCGGCGGACGAAGTTGGCCAGCCCCATCCCCCAAGGCTATAGCCCAACCGTTTTTGTGGCCTTTTTCAGCTGGACAAACTTG